>JAHFWG010000050.1:238322-241326 GCA_020233015.1 Callinectes sapidus | reverse complement strand
CACACACACACACACGCACACACACACACACACACACACACACACACACACACACACACAAACTCAATTACGCAACTTAACTCTCTCTCTCTCTCTCTCTCTCTCTCTCTCTCTCTCTCTCTCTCTCTCTCTCTCTCTCTCTCATTTCTTTCATTATTTTCAATTTTTCCCGCCTTTTCTTGCATCATTTCTTTCCATTTTCGATCTTTTCACGATATCTTCCCATCACCAATCATACTTTTCCCTTTTTCGTCTTTTCACATTGTCATTAATCATATTTTTGTATCATTTCTTTATTTTTCTAATTTTCTTGCCTTTTTTTTCCTTATTTCTTGCATCATTCCTCCATTTTTTATTTCCCGCCTTTTTCAATATTCTTGTATCATTTCTCCATTTTTTTTTTTTTTTTCACGAGTTCTTCCCATCATTAATCATATTTTTCCTTTACTTTATTTTTTGCCCGCCTTTTTCCTCTGTCACTAATTATTTTGTCCTCATTTTTTTCTTTATTTTCAATTTTTCACGTTTTCTCCTTATCACTAATCATATTTTTCCCATTTCTTTAATTTTCCCGACTTTTTCCCCTCACAGTTCATATTTTTTGTAGCATTTTCTTTTTTTGACTTCTTGCACAATTTCTCCCAATCACCAGTCATTAATTACACTTTTCCCCCTTTTTCCCTGAATATTCCTTCCCTTTTCCCCCGTCACTATTAATTTTGTTCTCATTTCTTTCATTATTTTAGTTTTTTTCCCGCCTTTTACCTGTCAATAATCATATTTTGTATCACCTCTCAATTTTCCATTTTTCTCGCCATTTTCCTTCGTCAACAATCACATTTTTTATATAACTTCTCAATTTTCCATTTTCCCCGCCTTTTTCCTCCATCAATCACATTTTTTACATCACCTCTCAACTATCCACTTTTCCCGCCATTTTCCTTCGTCAACAATCACATTTTCAATACAACATCCTTATTTCCGACATTTTCCTCGATTCCCTCCTTATCATTAACCACAATCCCCATTTTCCCCCCTTAATTTCCCTTCCAGGTATGTACAGATGGACGACTTATATTGGAATTCACCTTTGACGATCTAATGCGCATCAAGTCATGGCACTTCGCGGTAAGGGCCCACAGAGAGCTCATCCCGCGGTCCATGGTAGCAATGCAGCAAGACCCGAGTATGGTGGAGACGCTTAGCAAAAACATCACCAGACAGGGCATCACCAACCATACGTTAAACTACCTCAGGGTAAGTATCCCGGGCTGTTTGTGGTCTAGTGTTCTTTGGGTTGCGAGCGCGGGGTGTTCTTTGGCGCGCAAGGGTGTTTTTTGGCGGGAAAGTTGTGGTGTGGTGAGGGAGGGTGGGGATGGGGTTAAGTTATGTTGTTTTGGTTTGATTGGTGTTTTTTTTGTGGGTTTTAACAAGTTTTATGCGGGGTACTTTTTGGCGCGCGAGGGTGTATTTTTGGCGGGAAAGTTGTGGGGTGGTGTGGGAGGCTTGAGGGTGGGTGGAGATGGGGTTAAGTTGTGTTGTTTGGGTTTAATTGGTGTTTTTTGTGGGTTTTAACGAGTTTTGTGGGGGGTATTGAAGTGTTTTGTGGGGTTAACGAGTGTGTTTTTTGTGTTTAATGAGTTTTATGGGTTTAACGAGTGTATTTTGTTTTATGAGTGTTTTTTTGTGGATTTTAACGAGTTTTGTGGGAGTATTTAAGTGTTTGGGGGTTTAACGAGTGTATTTTGTGTTTGAATAGTGTTTTTTGTGGATTGAACGAGTGTTTAACGTGTGTTTTGAGTGTTTCTGTAGATTTTAAGAGTTTTTGTGGGTTATACGAGTGTTTTTGTTTGTTTGGCGAGTTTATCGGGTGGTAAAGAATGTGTTTTGTGGGTCCAACGAGTGTATTTGTGTTTAACCATTGTTTTGTGGATTTAACGAGTGTTTTTTTGTAGGTTTGATTAATTTTGAAGGTTTAATTAGTATATCTAGTTTGTTTTGTTAGTTTGACGAATAATTAGTGGGTTTAACGACTTGTGTTTTGACGGGTGTTTTGAGGGTTCAACTAATATTCTGTGGGTATAACGAGTGTCTAGAGTTAAATAAGTGCTTTTTGTAGGTGTAACGAGTGTTTTTGAAAATTTAAGTAGTGATTTTGAGAGTAAGTCAGTGTTTTCAGTAAGTACATTGTCTAACTTATATATAGATGGCACAATAAGCTGCTACACCGTTTGTCTTCCCCACTCCTGGCTTCCCTGTGGCAGTGTGTGGCAACTGTGGTGGTTTATGAAGAGTCATTTAGAGTCATTTAGGTGGTTTGTGTACGCTAGGAGGCTTGAAGAAGAAAGAAGTAGGTATTCTCTCTCTCTCTCTCTCTCTCTCTCTCTCTCTCTCTCTCTCTCTCTCTCTCTCTCTCTCTCTCTCAAGTTTTAAAGTCGCATTGTTATTTATTATTATTATTATTATTATTATTATTATTATTATTATTATTGGTCATTGTTATATAGTTTTCATAATACTTAACTCTCTCTCTCTCTCTCTCTCTCTCTCTCTCTCTCTCTCTCTCTCTCTCTCTCTCTGTCAGGGTCAATCTGTCACAACTAACACATCACTTGTCTTATCTCTCAGTCATTCTTGGGAACACAGCTATACAGTGCTGTGTCTCTCTCTGTGGCCTTGGAACACTGGCAAATAGTTGTGGTGAGAGAGTAAAGCAAATTGAGGAAGCTAACTCAGAGTAGAGGAGAAAAGACAAAGGAGATAGGAAGAGGAGGAGGAGGAGAGGGGAAAAGAAGAAGATATTGACTATTACATTCTCATTTTTCTGGTACAATAACAAAACAGACGAGTGATCTAGGAACAAACTAATCTAACATAACCTATTCCAACCCAAACCTAACCTAACCTAACCTAACCTGATCTAACTTAAGTATCACACGACTCATTGATATATATATATATACAGACTAATGATTCAGGAATTAACCTAACCTCTTCAGTACTG
>JAHFWG010000050.1:215822-233322 GCA_020233015.1 Callinectes sapidus | reverse complement strand
AGGGGAATTTAAGTTGAAAATTATATACTTGATTAGGCACACACAAGAATAAATGAAACAAACAGAGAGAGAGAGAGAGAGACTTGAAACATTTTATTATCCCATACAAAAATACAATACAGTAGTTGATAGAGTGCAAACAGAAGGAGAGAGAGAGAGGGATGGAGAGAGAAAGAGAGAGAGAATAATACATGAACTAGAGTTTCCCACAGTAGCAGAAACATTTAATAGGAGACAAACCCATGCCAAAAATCACACCAAATAGGTAACTCAAGCTGTAAATATTTAGACACACAGGAAAGGAAAGAAGTGTTATGATTATTCAGTGTCAGATATTATAGTTTCTCAGATCATGATGGGATATTTATGTTGGAAATTGTACATGAGTAGACACACACAAAGGGAATGAATTAATAAAGAATGGAAAGTATTAGGTGAATTATGAAGTAGATATTTTCCAAGGTAGCAGAGACGGGAATAAAGAAAGAAAGAAAGAATAGAGAGTAGTAGATGGTTCAGGAAGTAGATATTTTCCAAGAGGCTGTAGTACAAAGATGAAATCCCATGAAAGTTGTAAATAATATAATGTGATAAATGATGAAGTAGTAACATGAGAGACATCCTTATTTGCCTTCCTTCACACTAATTACACACACCACCACCACCAACAACACACACACACCATAATAAAAGAAAATAGGTAGTGAGAGAAGGTGAAAGAAAAACAGTGGTAGATAGTTTTTTTATTTACTTTCCTTCACACACACACACACACACACACACACAATAAAAAGAAACATAATAAAAAGAACACACACATAATAAAAAGAAACATAATAAAAAGAAAAACACAGTGGTAGGAAGATTTTATTTGGTTTCCTTCACACTAGTTACACACACATCATAAGAAAAGAAAAAAGACATAGTGAGAGAAGGTATTAGGAAGACAATAATAGGAAGTTTTTTTATTGACCTTTCTTCCCACCACAATAAAAGAAAAACACAGTGTTAGGGAGATTTGATTTGATTTCCTTCACACTAGTTACACACACCATAATAAAAGAAAAAAGACAGATAGTGAAAGGAGGTGAAAGAAAAACAGTGGTAGAGGATTTTATTTGTCTTTCTTCATATTAGTTACTCTTACCACCACCACACACTATAACAAAAGAAAAATAAATAAATAGTGAGAGAAGATGAAAAATTAAAAAGCACATTGTATATTTAAAAAACCACCTTTTCCAATAATTTCACACCAACCTACATTGTCCATAAGGGAAAAAAATGAATAAAAGAATAATTAACTTTCTGATGCACCTTGAAACATACAAAGAGAAATAAACCAAACAAGAGAACACCTTTACTGTCACTCCTCTTCCACAAACACCACAATAATAATGGAAAATAAATAAATAAAATAAATTCACATCCACAAACCTTAAAAAAGAAAAAAAACAGCAAATAAAGCACACAAACACACACACACACAAGAAAGCACAATTGTCCATCCTCCACAAAAAAAAAAAACATGATAATAAACAAACAAATAGATAAACACTTCCACTAACCCTAGAAAAAAACAAAAAATGAAAAATAAGACAGTAAAAAAAACATTCAAAACGCAAGAAAAACAAACCATTCTCTACACAAACTTAAAACACACACACACACACACACACACACACACACACACACACACACACACACACAAGAAAGCACCATTATCTAAGCAGGAAAGGTCATAATATGCAAACATCACAGGTCACCTCTTTTAAACCCTCCATCCATCCAACCATCCATCTGTCTGTATGTCTGTCTGTCTGTCTCGTTGTTGTTGTTGTTGTTGTTGTGGAGTGTATGTGTGTGGTTGTTGTTGTTGTTGTTGTTGTTGTCGTTGATGTTGTTGTGATCTGCTGTGTTTTGTTTGCCTTAGGTGCTGCTAACCAGGCAAATGGTAGAATGGGGACAGAAGGAGGTATGTGATTGGATCTTGCTGTTGTGGTGTGATTGTGTGGTATGCTCTCTCTCTCTCTCTCTCTCTCTCTCTCTCTCTTTCTCTTTCTCTTTCTCTTTCTCTTTTCCTCTTGTTTCTCCTTTCTTTCTTCTTCTCTCTCTCTCTCTCTCTCTCTCTCTCTCTCTCTCACAATGCACTGACCACCTCTGTCACTCACTCACTGATTCACTCACTCACTTACTAGCTCACACGCACACGCACACACACACACACACACACACACACACACACACACACACACAGCTAATTTCTCACCGCTTCTTTCAAGTACCACCAAAAAATTTCATTCACTTGTATATGCTATTGCTGTGTGTGTTTGTGTACGTGTGTGTGTTTGTGTGTGTGCGCGTATTCGTGTGAGTGTGTCTGTGTGTGCGTATGATGTATTTCTGCACATGAGACCACAGCAAACCATACACAACATGCAAGCTTTGTTGAATGTATGCACTGTATGTGTGTGTATGTGTGCGTGTGTGTGTGTGTAAAAGCACCTTATCCTTATTAATTATGATTTGTGTGTATTATAAAGAGAGGTAAGTGATGAAAGAGAGAGAGAGAGAGAGATGAACAACACACTTGCTATCAATAGAAATGATCACCTTAGAAACATACACACACACACACACATGCACACACGAATATTAGAGATGAGAGAAAGTGAGAAAGAGAGCGAGAGAGAGAGAGAGAGAGAGAGAGAACATTTCCAGCACCCTCCTTTGCATCTTGCCTTCCCTTTATTTAATGTGTTCACTGTGCATGTATAATAACGCTTGTCTGTGTGTGTCCGTCCGTCTGTCCGTCTGTCTGTCTGTCTGTCTGCATGCCTCCTCTGCCTGATGTAGAGTAACACTAGCACTAATGAACGGCTGTGGGTGCTGATCTACTAACCTCATTTCACTAGCACTGGTTGGGTTTTATTTCATTATTTTTTTGGCGTGTGTAGAGACAGTGGTGATAATGAGACTTACATACCTATCTGTGTGAGGCATATTGAGGGGAAGGGGTGAAGGACGAGCTCTGTGTTTGTGGTGTTGTGGTGTTGACGATGTATGTGGTGGTGGTGGTGAAGGTGTGGTGTTCCTTCCCTTCACCACTCATGTGTGTGTTACAAGTTTGTTTTAAAAGATGCTGAATTAATTTAACCCCTTCAGTACTGAGATGTATTTTTATGATGAGGTTTTGGGGGTGATTAGGCAACTTTATTGACAGTAGGAAGAGTGTGGAAGTGAAAAGATTAATAGCCAGAGTCTTCATTATCATAATCCCCACACATTTCTAAAGCTATATAAAATTGCCAAATAATAATCAGAATAAGTATGAAAATGTGTTCCAGTACTGAAAGAGTTTAGAAGTTTTCTCTCACATTAGTCAGTGATACAAGATTGTTTTAACCTCTTCAGTACTGGGATGCATTTTCATATTCTGCTTATTATTTGTTGATTTTCTAAAGCTTCAGAAACTCATGTAGGGATTAAGATAGTACAGACTCTGGCCATTAATCTTCTGACCTCCATAGACCCTTCCTAATGTCAACAAAATCATCTAATCACACTCAAAACTAATGGTAAAAATGCATCCCAGTACTGAAGGAATTGAAATGTGTTGGAGTCCTTAAGATATTTTCCGTCATATTTTCCCTCATGGTGGTGTGGTTCATTCAGTGAGTTGTGTGTGTGAGTTATGGGAGTGTTTGGAAAAAGAAGGGAAAGAATTAGTGTTTGGCATTGATAAAGGTGTTTTGTTTGTACATACTAGTAGATCAAATGCCTAGAGTGATTTGACCAGAGTGTTTAGTATTGAATTTGAAAAGTGTGGTGTGAGTTGTGTGTTTTGAAAGTCATGAGATGTGTTGCGTTTGTTTCTCACCGCCTCATGTTTGGTGTGGGCACGGCTTGTGTCTCTCTCAGAAGAACACTCACAATAATTGGATGAACAGAATGAAGGTGTGTTGTCTCTCGACTTGATAAATGCCAACCAAAACATTCACCGCCTGTCGCTGCTGAAGTTGTAGCATTGGAGTCAGTCTGTATATGTGTTCATGACAATTTGCAAGTTGTACACCAGCCATTAAAGGTGAAAGGTTGTCTGTGTGTGTGTGTGTGTGTGTGTGTGTGTGTGTGTGTCTCAGCCTGACAAGTGTTGGTGTGTGGCACTGAGCACTGACTGGTGGTGGTGGTGGTGGTGGTGGTGGTGCCTGGTGACATGAGCCACATTCACCAATAATTGTAACACTGCACTCTCATGTTTGTGTCTGTGTTTGATATAGAATGCAGTCACTGTGTGTACCATGCAGTGGTGTGAGTGTTAGTGTTAGTGCTACAACACACACACACACACACACACACACACACACACAATCTATTGAAGTGTCTGTGCTGAAACAATCACCAACTAAGAGAGAGAGAGAGAGAGTAATGTTTTCACTGATTTTTCAACTGATGTTTTGATCTTTGAAATTTTAAGAAAAGCAAAGAAAGAAAAAACTAATTAGATCAAGTCAAGAGAAAACAAAAATGTGTCAATGAAAACAAAACATTCCAACTTATTACCAAGAAAAAGGTAAATAGAAAAGAAACACAGGCTTGGAACCCACCACACTCACAAACGTAGATCAATAAAAATAGTGTCATCAATCAAAGACAAGTAATGAATAATTCTATAACTCCCGCACCTTCCCCACCCTAAAGAAATAATAAGAAGAAATAGAAACAAACTCGTAACTCACACACGCACTAACGAAATCAAACGAAGAGGGAAAAAACCATAATAATAATAATAATAGGCACCTACATAACAAAAAAAAGAAAAAGAGAAACAAATCACAGGCTCGTCATTCACAAACAAAAAACCAAACCTAACCTAACCTAACCTAACCTCACCCATTACCGCCCCCACAGAGACCCAGCGAGCCCCCAACAAGCGAAGGAAGCGGAAAGGGTCACAATCAGGTCAGAACGCCACACCAAACTCCACAGGTTCAAGCAAGAAGAGGTCACCAGGCCCCAACTTCAACTTAGCCACACAAGTCTCCGTAAGTACCCAAAAATAGGTGACGTGTGGCCCCCTCACTGGCACTGACACGGAGGAAGAGGAGGAGGAGGAGGAGGAAGAGGAAGAGGAGGGAGAGGAATGCTTGTATGGGAAAGTTAGAGAAGAGGGAAAAAACTAGAAAAGAAGGAGGAGGAGGAGGAAAAGAAAACTAGAAAGGGAGGAGGAGGAAAAGAAACTAGAAAGAAGAGGAAAAGGAGGAGGAATGTTCAATATCTGGGAAAGTGAGGAGAGGAGGAAAGGATGCTGGAAAGGAAAAAGGAAAAAGGAGGAGGAGGTGCAGGGAAAGTTGGAGGAGAAAGAAGGAAAGGAAACTAGAAAGGGAAGAGAAGGAAGAGGAGGAGAACTTTTTGAATATCTGGGAAAGTTAAAGGAAAGGAGGAAGGAAAACTAGAAAAGGAGGGAAGAGGAAAAATAGAGATATTTAAGCTTAAATGGAGAATATCTGGGAAGGAGAAGAAAAGTAAGAAAAAGAAAGAAGAGGAGGAAGAGGAAGAACAATATTAGGAGGAATAGGAATAAATAGAAAGTACAGGAGGAGGAAGAAGAAGAAAAGAAAGCTATTTAACCATAAAAGAAAGAAGAAAAGGAGGAGAGATTAAGAAAAGGATACTAAAAAGAGAGAAGAGGAAGAATACAAATATTAGAAAGAAAGGAAGAGAAGGAGGAGGAGGAGGTAAAAACACACTAATAGAAAGGAAGAGGAAGAGGAGGATATAGGAAGAAAGGGAAGAAAAGATAGGATAAAGGGGAGGAAATAGAGGAAAAAGATTGAAAAATGAAAGGAGGAAAGGGAATGTTAGGAAGAAGAGGAGAGAAGAGACAACACAGATTATCAATAGGGGAGAGAGAGAGAGAGAGAGAGGAAAATGTGTATACTAAAAAATAACATGAATAATAAGACAATAAATATGAACAAAAAAGAGCAAATTATTCAGTGAAAATAGGAAGAAGTATAGAAAGGAAGTTAATGAATAAAAAATAGATAAATAGGAGATGGGGAGGAGGGAGGAAGTTAGAGATAAAAAGAAGGATAACCAAGAAAATAGTACATTAAAGAGAATGATAAGAAATAAGAGGAGGAAGAAGAAAAACAAAAACAAAACTAAATAAATGAGAAAATAACATAATCACACACATTAATATAAAGGTACAAATTTCAAGGTCACATAATAGAGGTTTGTTCATAGAAAGAGTAACATTAAGTGGTGACCAAAGACTGTACCTGTGTGTGTGTGTGTGTGTGTGCGTGCGTGTGTGTGTGTTGGGGAGGTACACTGGGATAGCACCTTCTTCCCTCCACGTTTGCTGTCGTCTGCGTAACAAAGAAAATGGGAAAGCTGTACATATTGTGAAGTTTTAAGCACATTTGTTGTTCTGTACGAGTCTCCATATCCTCTTCCTCCTCCTCCTCCTCCTCCTCCTCCTCTTCCTCCTCCTCCTCCTCCTCCTCCTCCTTCTCCTTCTCCTTCTTCTTCTCCTTCTTCTCCTTCTTCTTCTCTTCCTCCTCCTCCTTGTCCTTGTGTTCCTGTGCCGTCCTGTTTGTCCTGTGTCCTCTGTCCATACCTGTCCTCTCCTCCTCCTCCACCCTCCCTCCCCTGTCCCATCATACCCCCCCACCCCCCACCCCCCAGGCCAGTGAGGGGCGCCACACTGCTCCGTGGTCTTTGATTAGCAGTATGTAGCTGTCATCAGTAAGGTGTGAGTGTATGTTATTGATACCTTCCATGGACTGTAATGATCACTTGGTATGGCATTTTTGTGTTCTGCATGCCATTCTGATAGTGGAACGCTTCTCTCCCCAGTGACCAGCCTGATTATTCCCATGAGGTGAAGCTGATATCATCTCTAGGTAGTATTGCCTTTCTGGTTGCTCTAGTTAGTGTAGCTCCACGGCCGGTGCTCCCACACGCTCCGCTCGGCTCACTCTCAACCGCCGCCGCCGCCACCACCGTTGCTCACTGTGTCTGTCATTCCAGTGGTTGTTAGCGAGGCTTAATGAGGTTTGTGCATTGTCACCGAGGGGAGTGGCCCTCACGCCGGCCCTTGACAGCCGTCCTGCCCGGGAGGGAGTGGAGCGTGTCGGAGCACCGGCCTCGGTGTAGCCACGCCGCCGCCGCCGCCGCCACCGCCACGGCCCGGCACCAGCCGGCACTCACCGCGGCGCTGGCCGGGCGGCGGGCCGGCAGGGTGCCGTGGTGAAGCGTCACGGCACTGCGCCGCCCGTGGGTCTGTGCCGGCGTGGCGGTGGGCGCGGCGGCGGGCCGTGGCGGGCGGCGTGGCTTAGTGGTTTATCCTTCACAGTCATTTCCACTGCAAGCCATTCCACCTTAACCCCCCACTGGGCTGGAGACAGTGTTTCCATCAGAGTAGTAGAGCGCCTGTGGTGCTGTGGTGCTGTGGTGCATTGCTCCGGGCACGGGCCAGGTCCCTGTGCTCACCCCCGCTGCCGCCTGGGTGCTCCTCACCTGCAGTGCTGGTGTTCCTCAGGCCGGTGCTGCTGCTGCTGCTGCTGCTGGCGCCGCCTCGCCTCACACACACACACACACACACACTCTTTGGTCACTCACTCACTCACACACACTCAAAGCAAACCTCTACATCACTAACACTGTTGAACAATGCTTTCTAAAAAATTACAAGTAAAATGTTTGTATGTTTTGTTCAAATCATTCAAGAATTATTTTGAAAGAAGCACACAATTAATTTCATCACTAGAGTAATCACAAGTCATTCCTTGAACCTTTCACTGCTCTGGTAAAACAACACAACTAAATGTAAACAAAGGAAGTGACACACACACACCACCACCACCACCACCACCACCCTCCAGGGGGCGGGGCGGGGCGGGGCGGGGCGGGGCAGTCACCCACCAGAGGAACACACTGCCAGAGGCTCTGACTGACTGGTGTGAGGAGTACCTTAGGTCTTAGTTATACACACTCTATCTAGACTTCCCAAGTATAAAGTACATTAGTAGTATAATTCATGCATCTATCATTTATTATTACTGTTATTGTTATTGTTAGACCTTTTGTTATTAGTTATATTTGGATATTTCTTTTTTTTCTATTGTATATACATACATACATATATATATTATTCCTTGTGTAGTCTTTGTAATGCATCCCAAGTTTTTTTTTTTCATTTTTGTTTTTTATTTATTTTTATTGATTTATTTATTTTAGGGAGAGTGAGGGAGAGTTGTGAGTGAAACAATGCAAAACTATCATCATAATCTCAAAGCTACTGTACTCTTCAAAGACAGAAGTACAAAAAACAACTCTAAATAAACTATAGATCTCATTTTGGGTTAAACTTGAATGCGGTTAAAGAAAAAATAAATGAGTAACTTTCCAAAATAGTGCTTCTTCAGATGGATAACTTCAAATTGATCACTTTCTTTCCTTTTTTTTCAATTTGATGACTTTTCTTTGAACTTGACCAATTGACATCTGTTCAAATTCCAAACAGTCCACATTGATAACATTTGAAATTGATCACTTCTCTAATTGAGTTTACTGTAAGTGTTCATGAGATGCTGGGCAGGTGTGTCAATGTTACCTGTCTACATGAAACCCCCCCCTTACTGAGAACACTGAGAAGAAACAGGACTCCTTCAGTACTGGGACACATTTTCATATTCATTCTCATTATTTGTTGGTTTTCTACAGCTTCAGAAACTCATGTGGGGATTAGAATAGTATAGACTTTGGCCATCAATCTTTTGACCTCCATAGACCCTTCCTAATATCAATAAAACTGTCTATTCACACTCAAAACTCCTAAAAGTGTGTCCCAGTACAGGTGTTAATGAGGCAGCCAGGTGTTCATCATTGCCTGTAGGAAAAAAAGTCATAAATTATTGGAGATTGGGAAATAATGATGCTCTTGACTGTTGGTTAGAATTAGTGAGCAGGTGTTTGTGATGTGTTGCACAGGTGTTGCTGGTCACCTGGTGGACTAAGTAGCAAATGTGAATAGTAAGTAGTGAGTGAAAAAAAAACATCTTTATATATATTTCATTCAGTGTAAATTAACTATCTTCATTTTGTGGCAGGGAACACTCAAATTGGAGCACTAATGAATGAATAAGTGAAAAAGAACAGACCTTTATAAATAATACTTCATTCAGCATTAATTAACTATCGTACCTGTGTGGCAGATAACACACACTCAGATGAATGAACAAGTTAATTATTTCATTCACTACACTAATTAAAGGTAGCAGTGAGGTGTCTTAGCTTTCCTGTCCAGCATAAAACACTCAGATTTGAACACTAATGAATGAGCAGGTTAATTATTTCATTCACCTCACTAATTAAAGGTAGCAGCCAGGTGTCTCAGCCTATCTGTCCCAGCATAAAACTATCACAATATGAACCTCATTGTAAAAAATAACAATGAAGATATAGATATATTTTACTGAGCGATTTCACCTTCACTATTCACCCATTCAATATTATCGGTGATGGACTGTAAAGGAACACAAAGAAAGTGATCAAACCCCAAATTTTTCAAAGGATAACTATTCCATTTTTTCTTATTATTTATTCATTTATTTTCTTGTAAAGTTTGTTATTGTATAGTGTTAGCAGAAGCAGCACTCTCCCTCACACTCTCTCTCCCTGCCTCTCCCACCAATGTGCCTGACTTGGTAACACTGGAGAGGGTTGCCTGCCTTCAGTGTTACAAACCCTTGCATTGTGTGTGTTGGCAAGTCTGTGTCTGTCTGTCTGTCTGTCTGTCTGTCTGGCTGTTAGGTCTGGCTGTCTGTTTTTGCTTAGTTGTGCTCCTTCCTTTTTCCATTTCAGATATTATGTACTGTGTGTGTTCTCTCTCTCTCTCTCTCTCTCTCTCTCTCTCTCTCTCTCTCTCTCTCTCTCTCTCTCTCTCTCTCTTCAAATGTAGGAATTTCTGAAATAATGATGACTTAGCATATAGTTTACTTAATAATAGATTCTGAGAGAGAGAGAGAGAGAGAGAGAGAGAGAGAGAGAGTGCACTTGTAATAGTAAAGGTATATGAAGTGTTTTGTTACTATCAGATGAGGAGGAAATGTAGTGTGGGTGCTATTTTGTTGCAAGGTTTGGGGTGTGAGAGAGAGAGAGAGAGATGGCTGTGTAAGGAAAGAGGAAGTGTGTGTGTGTGTGTGAGAGAGAGAGAGAGAGAGTTGTGTGGAATGTCTGTGAGTGAAGAGTGTGTGTGTGTGTGTGCGTTGGGTTAGGTATGTGGTGTGTGTGTGTGTTGGGGGGGGGGGGGAGTGAGTGTGGGTTGGTTGGTTGGTTGGGAGGCGAGCAGGGCCACTGAGGAAGGGTGCCTGTGTGTGTTAGCAGGACGTGATGGTGGTGGGCGAGCCGTCCCTGATGGGCGGCGAGTTTGGCGACGAGGACGAGCGGCTCATCACCAGGCTGGAGAACACCCAGTACGACACCACCAGCGTGGAGGACGGCGGCGGCAGCGGAGCGCCACAGGGCACCGGTCCCGGAGGTCCTGGCGGCCCCGGCGGCCCCGGCCCCACCGGCCCCACGCCCTTCAACAACTCCCCGATGACCGCGGGGCCCGGCGGTCCCTGGCCAGACCCCGCACGGCCACCCCAGGACGCTGACAAGAAGAGCCCGGCGATCAGTCAGTAGCCCCGGAGGCAGCTGTGTGCCCCAACCCTACCCACCCCATCCCACCCCACCCCATCCCAAACCCCACCCCATCCTACCCCACCACGCCACGCCACGCCACGCCACATGTACCCTCACCCAGCCAGCACCTGTGTTACCTCGCCCCGCCCTCAACACGTACACGCACACACACACACACACACAGACTAAGACATGATTTTCTATAGTTTTATGGTCTATATAAGTATGTAATAAACACATGTGTGAGGCAGAGGCAGAGACACACACACACACACACACACACACACACACAGGTGGCCGTGGCAGTACGGTGCGGGGCGGGGCGGGGCGGGGCGGGGTCGGGCTGGGCTGAGTTGTGGTGGGGTGGGCGGGTCGGGTCGGGGCGGGGTTCGGGGTTCGGGTTTCGGGGCGGGGCAAACCTGTACATGCTTTGTAACTTTTGTATCGTTTAGAGGACAAAAGCAAGTTTTCCTAGGGACCAACCCTTTGGTCGGCTGTACACTGTGTTTAGTTTACGGTTGTGTCCGCTGTACTGCAGACAGACAGACAGACAGACAGACAGGCAGGCAGGCAGGCAGCCGTGTGCCGTGTGCCGTGTGGGGCGATGGGCGGGAGGCTGAGAGAGAGAGAGAGAGAGGTTTGAAATATTGATCGCTTCCTTTCGATAATGTGCGAGTGTGTGTGTGTGTGTGTGTGTCCACAGATGATATTTATAACCTCTCAGCCGCTGTGGGTGCAGGTGTGTGTGTCTGTGTGTGCGTGTGTGTGTGTGTGCGCGCGTACTTATTTCAACCCCCCCCCTCTCCCCACCACGCCCTTCTGAGGCTACAAACGCTCCCTCTGTTTGGACGGACACACACACACACACACACTTACAGGTCAATGGCATTAATTGCAAAACGTTTCATATTTTATTTATTTATTTTTTTGCTATGTGTGTGTGTGTGTGTGTGTCCAGTGTGAAGGTATTGCGCACACATCATTGAGAAGAAAGCAGTCATTCCTTCCACATTGCCAGCCACACACACACGCACACGCACACTTCCCATTGCTCTCTGCCCCGTAACATTAAATACAGAATGTTAAAAATTACTCATCTCAAGATATATACCTTTTATAATATACACTTTGAAATTCCTAAGGTTTATATCAAGCATTAAAAATCAACTTGGTATTTATTCATTTATTCATTTATTTATTTTTTTTATCTAATGTATTGAAATTTTATCATGCCAATAATTCATATAGTCTTTTACTGTATGACATTTTCTCTCATGTTATCTGTGTGTGTGTGTGTGTGTGTGCGTGTTTGTGTGTATAACGAAGGACTGTCAATGAAATGAGTGAAGTGATTAGTGCACTGTTGTAAAGAATGATAATGATGTTAATATTGTGTTGGAAAGAATTGATGATGATGAGTACTAATATAAGCAAAAGATTTTAACGTGTGAATTATCTATTTTTTTCCTCTTATTTTTTAATCTCTTAAGTTTTGTGGAGTTTGAATGTTGTGAGTTGTATACCTCTTGTTCTGACACTGCTGCTGTTGCTGCTGCTGCTGACGATGGTGATGATGGTGATGATGGTTGAGTGCTACAATGTTGAAGTGTCATTGTTTGTAACGGGACGCACCTATTCAGTCTTGTTTAATCATTATATTTGCACACAGTTCTCTGTTCCTCTCTTATTTTTACATATAGATAGATAGTGAGTCATTCGTTACAATTACTGTATCTGTTCATGACAATTCTATAAATGTGTATGGACTGAGTTTGGGGAAGATTAGCCAAAGGTGTTTTTTTTTTATTTGTTTGTGTTTGTTTTTTTTCCATTTATTCACTTATATTTGTTTATTGAGTGGAAATTGTCAGGTTCAAAGAGGGAAAAATATGTATTGTTTATTATTACTATATTTTGAGTGTTGTGACAATGCCTACAACATAACACACACACGCACGCACACACACACACACACACACACACACACACACACACACACAACACACACATATACACACACACCTTATGACACAACACAAGACAATTCTGTATATTTGAATCATTTATATCTTCTGCATTTTATCATAATCCAGCGTCGGTTTTTAATAATTTAGCCGACATTCAAAGAGTATTTTATGAGTGTGCGAGTGTGTGTGAGTGTTAAATTTAGTTGTGTTTTTGTAATGCATATATTCTTGCGTGTGTGTTTTCTCTTTTTTTTTTTTTTTTTTTTTTTTCTCGTGAGTTTTTCAATTGACTTTTTTCTGGTGTATTGGAGGAAAAAAAGGTGTTATTCAGATGTTTAATAGACGTAAGGCAGAGTGAAGGCTCGGGCAGACCACACTCATATCAATTGTAACATGACGAGATGAATTGAAGTGAATAATACGGATATAACAAACCATAAGTACGGTAAATGAAGGAAAAGACGCGGGATTCTAACTGAGAAGGTTATGAGATGAAAAAGACATGAAAAATTAAACAAAGAAGAAAAAAAGTGAAAGCAAAGTAAAACAAAGGAGAAAGTGAATGAAATGAAGTGAAAAGACCAGAAGTATTACTTTGAGAGAGGAAAGTGGAAAATAGTGCAGTTGAAAGTCAAGATAAAGAAAGATTAATTTTAACATTTTTCAATCAACATAGAAAAATAAACAAAACATGAAAAAAAGTAGTTTAACATTTTGACTTCTGATTCTGTTTTAACATACGAAAGAAGGAAAAAAAAAGATCTTACCATTATTTTCCTTTATAAAATCACCAATCATAGTAGAGGCTCACGCTGATTGGACGAGCCACCCACACATTCCAGCCAATCAGTTTGCGTCTCAGTTACCTTCTAAACTGAACACTGATAACTAAAAAAAGATAAACACACACACACACATACACACACGGGAGGAAGAAAAAGGAAGAAATAAGTTAGAGAAGGAGTTTTTGCTTTTACACGAATATGAAAGAAAGCAAAACTGATGAAAGATGAGAAAATGGAGAAGAAAAGAAGAGAAAGAAAGGAAAAGGAAAGAAAAAAAGCCGAAGATGAAATTAGATAAAGAAAAGGAAAAAAAAGGATTGTATATTGTTTTCATCACACACACACACACACACACAGCCCCGCCCCAGCCTCCCCCCCCACCACCTCCCTGCCCTGACACACCCACGCCTTCTAGTTGGGTCTCTGAAAAGTGTACAAATCTCTGTTTGTATGTGATGAAGTCGGCAAGGTCACCCCCCACCCACCCACCCACACCCACACCCCCCCTCCCTATCCTATACCCCATACCTATCCTAACTCCCTCCCCCCCACCCACCCCTCCCCCACCCTTGGCATCCTAGTATCCCCCCTCCTCCCTTCCCTTCTTCCCTATTCATCCATCCCTTTCTTTATTATCTTGTTTCTTAATTTCTGACTTTTATCAACTTCTCATTTTGTTTATCTTTTTATTATTTTCTTGCCTTTTTTTCTTTTTCTTCTTTTCCTATTTCTGGATTTTGTTTTTTGATTTTTTTCTCTTCCTTCATGTTTTTTCTTCCTCTTCCTTTTCTACAATGCCTTAAATTAATCCTCCTCCCTCCTCCTCCTCCTCCTCCTCCTCCTCCTCCACGTTCCCCAAGCAGCTATCTGTCTGCTCGCGTGAATGCTGATGATGATGATGAATTGATGATGATGATGATAATAAATACGTATTTTTAATCTACTTCCCTTGTGTTTCATGTCCTGACAGAGAGAGAGAGAGAATAAATGAGAAGAAAGCAAAGTAAATAAAAATGATAATAATAATAATAACTGATAAAAACAAAAACTTATAATAGTAAAAGTGATAATAATCTTAAAATTTTATAACCTTTAGTAATTTAACAGTAAATGAATGAAGTAAATAGAGAGACAGAGAGAGAGTGTGTGTGTGTATTTATCTTTACAGGTCGTCACCAATCTTGTTTTCTTCAAGTCTACACATAAAAAACATAAGAAGTAAGTATAACTCTGAGCCCAAACAAGAGTCTTCACACAGGTAACTATTGTAATCCTCATCGATAACCTGGTAAAAATCAACAACTGACATCAGAGCTTCAAAAATGATAATAGCAATAATGATGATAGATAGGATGTTATATATTTTTTTGTGTATCAATACAGAAAATGAAACTAGATAACATGAAAAGTCAAAGATTAAAAAATGAAAGCATATAGGTAACAAGCAGGAAATTAGTAGTCGTAGTAGTAGTAGCAGAAGTAGTAGTAGTAGTAGTAGTAGCAGAAGTAGTAGTAGTAGTAGTAGTAGTAGCAGAAGTAGTAGTAGTAGTAGTAGTAGTAGTAGCAGAAGTAGTAGTAGTAGTAGTAGTAGCAGAAGTAGTAGTAGTAGTAGTAGTAGTAGTAGTAGCAGAAGTAGTAGTAGTAGTAGTAGTAGCAGTAGTATCTATTTATTTGTTAAGTTTTAATTGTTCTTTCATCACAACTGTTTGCAAAGACCACAAAAATTAACCACAGACTCTCTCTCTCTCTCTCTCTCTCTCTCTCTCTCTCTCTCTCTCTCTCTCTCTCTCTCTGAAAACACCATTAACTTAGAATGTGTTAAGCTATTACTGGAATCACAATAACTTTAAAATACATACTGCATTTATTACACATAAGTGACACTACAGTTATAAATAGATTAATAAGTAAACAAAGAAAGGAAAAGAGAAACATCTTAAAAAACACAAAGGAATATCATAGCATGTTAAACTATCCTTACCTGTACAATTATTAAAAAAATAAAAACACCCTTGAAAACCCCAATAACTTCAATAAAATCATTAAACTATTACTGGAACCATGGAAACACCCTTGAAAATCCCAATAACTTCCATTCTATTCTGTCCAACTCCCTAATGCAAGAGTTAACCAGTACTCTCAATCATTCATTCCTTTCTCTGGTACACTCTGGAACTCTCTGCCTGTTTCTGTATTTCCAACTTCCTATGACTTGACTTTATTGAAGAGGGAGGTTTCAAGGCATTTGTCCCTGATTTTTTCTTACCTCTTGATACCTTTAAGAGAACTGGCAAATTAGTGGGCTTTTTATTTTCATTGCTTTTGTTACTCTTGACCAGCTGCCCTCTCCTCCACCCTGCTCACTTAAAAAACTAGAACCATGAAAACACCCCTAAAAAAAACAATAACTTTACTATAACCCTGAAAACACCCTTGAAAACCCAATAACTTCACTAGAACCCTGAAAACGCCCTTGCAAACCCCAATAATTTTACTGGTACCCTGAAAACATCCTTGAAAGCCCAAATAACTTTACTAAAACCCTGAAAACATTCTTAAAAACCCCAATAACTTTATAGAACCATAAAAACACCCTTGAAAACCCCTAATAACTTATAGAACCCTGAAAACACCCTTGAAAACCCCAAATAACTTCACTAGAACCCTGAAAACACCCTTGAAAATCCAAATAACCCCACTAGAACCCTGAAATCACCCCAAATAACTTCCACTGCAGGGTGTTAAAGCTGTAGATACAAAGTGGAAATGTTTCAGAGTTTGTCCTTTGAAGTAGATAGACAGTTTATGATAGGAACACTCACTGGAAGGCATTGAAGGGAAATTAGTAAAATGTCTGATAATGCTGGGAGGAAAGAAGAAAGCAGGAACAAAGAAAAGAAGAAGAAGGAGAAGTAAGAAAAATAGTGATAACTAAAGACTGTTAGATAAAGAAATTTAACATAAAAGAGAGCATATAAAATTCATAAAAGCTAACCATCATCTGGAAGCAAACTTTGTATATTCTTTAACTCTCACTGCAAAATATACCTGAAATCTTTGTAAGCAAATACAAAGAAATTAAAAAGAGGATCAAGTTTTGCAATATTGGAAGTGGTTGTTGAATAAGTAAATGTGTCTTAGAAACATTTTGTAGGTGATAGAAGTTAATAAGTTAGGAATAATGGTGTGGAAAGGAGACACAGAGGAAACAAAGACAAAATAGGTAAGTGGAATAGCTCAACAGAGAAACAGAAGAATTAAAACTACAATTGGAAAAAAACATAGAAAGACAATAATTGAAAGAACATAGAAAGACAATTGAAAAGAGGAAAAGGAGGAAGAAAAATGTTAATGGAAAAGGAAAGACATTGACAAGTAGAAAGTAGAAAGACAGGAAGATGAAAAATACAATAATCAACAAATGAAAACAAAAAATGCAAATAAGATAAAGGAAATTATGAGAAATGAGGAAGAGAAAGGACAAATTGGATGGCCTGATTATATGAATTAAGAAATATAAACAATAAAAAATTAATGTATAGAAAAAATTGAAATAAAAGAAAGTAATGATGATAGCAATGATAACTATTATACATATGAAACTACAATAATTTAACAAAGATATGATAGAGTATGAAAAAAAAACTAATCAAATTTATCACTACATCAATGAATACCAACCATATATTAAAAAAACATCATTACATATTCCTTACAAAAAAAAAAAAAAAAACTATATACTTCTCAACCCATTCCCCATTATTTTTTACTTTGAATCTACTAATCCCCACTGAAACAGACTGACAAATAATTAGGAGTGTATGTAAGCCTCTATAATGACATCTAAGGTAAGGATTAAACAGGTAGAAAACAGTGGCAGGGGAAAATATGATAGTGAAAACAGGTAAGATAGATAGATGTATAGATAAAAAGAAAGAAAGAAAGATAAATAGATAGATAGATTTTGAGAGAGAGAGAGAGAGAGAGAGAGAGAGAGAGAGAGAGAGAGAGAGAGAGAGAGAGAGAGAGAGAGAGAGAGAGAGAGAGAGA
>JAHFWG010000050.1:131452-171710 GCA_020233015.1 Callinectes sapidus | reverse complement strand
CACACGCACACGCACACACACACACACACACACACACACACACACACACACACACAGCTAATTTCTCACCGCTTCTTTCAAGTACCACCAAAAAATTTCATTCACTTGTATATGCTATTGCTGTGTGTGTTTGTGTACGTGTGTGTGTTTGTGTGTGTGCGCGTATTCGTGTGAGTGTGTCTGTGTGTGCGTATGATGTATTTCTGCACATGAGACCACAGCAAACCATACACAACATGCAAGCTTTGTTGAATGTATGCACTGTATGTGTGTGTATGTGTGCGTGTGTGTGTGTGTAAAAGCACCTTATCCTTATTAATTATGATTTGTGTGTATTATAAAGAGAGGTAAGTGATGAAAGAGAGAGAGAGAGAGAGATGAACAACACACTTGCTATCAATAGAAATGATCACCTTAGAAACATACACACACACACACACATGCACACACGAATATTAGAGATGAGAGAAAGTGAGAAAGAGAGCGAGAGAGAGAGAGAGAGAGAGAGAGAACATTTCCAGCACCCTCCTTTGCATCTTGCCTTCCCTTTATTTAATGTGTTCACTGTGCATGTATAATAACGCTTGTCTGTGTGTGTCCGTCCGTCTGTCCGTCTGTCTGTCTGTCTGTCTGCATGCCTCCTCTGCCTGATGTAGAGTAACACTAGCACTAATGAACGGCTGTGGGTGCTGATCTACTAACCTCATTTCACTAGCACTGGTTGGGTTTTATTTCATTATTTTTTTGGCGTGTGTAGAGACAGTGGTGATAATGAGACTTACATACCTATCTGTGTGAGGCATATTGAGGGGAAGGGGTGAAGGACGAGCTCTGTGTTTGTGGTGTTGTGGTGTTGACGATGTATGTGGTGGTGGTGGTGAAGGTGTGGTGTTCCTTCCCTTCACCACTCATGTGTGTGTTACAAGTTTGTTTTAAAAGATGCTGAATTAATTTAACCCCTTCAGTACTGAGATGTATTTTTATGATGAGGTTTTGGGGGTGATTAGGCAACTTTATTGACAGTAGGAAGAGTGTGGAAGTGAAAAGATTAATAGCCAGAGTCTTCATTATCATAATCCCCACACATTTCTAAAGCTATATAAAATTGCCAAATAATAATCAGAATAAGTATGAAAATGTGTTCCAGTACTGAAAGAGTTTAGAAGTTTTCTCTCACATTAGTCAGTGATACAAGATTGTTTTAACCTCTTCAGTACTGGGATGCATTTTCATATTCTGCTTATTATTTGTTGATTTTCTAAAGCTTCAGAAACTCATGTAGGGATTAAGATAGTACAGACTCTGGCCATTAATCTTCTGACCTCCATAGACCCTTCCTAATGTCAACAAAATCATCTAATCACACTCAAAACTAATGGTAAAAATGCATCCCAGTACTGAAGGAATTGAAATGTGTTGGAGTCCTTAAGATATTTTCCGTCATATTTTCCCTCATGGTGGTGTGGTTCATTCAGTGAGTTGTGTGTGTGAGTTATGGGAGTGTTTGGAAAAAGAAGGGAAAGAATTAGTGTTTGGCATTGATAAAGGTGTTTTGTTTGTACATACTAGTAGATCAAATGCCTAGAGTGATTTGACCAGAGTGTTTAGTATTGAATTTGAAAAGTGTGGTGTGAGTTGTGTGTTTTGAAAGTCATGAGATGTGTTGCGTTTGTTTCTCACCGCCTCATGTTTGGTGTGGGCACGGCTTGTGTCTCTCTCAGAAGAACACTCACAATAATTGGATGAACAGAATGAAGGTGTGTTGTCTCTCGACTTGATAAATGCCAACCAAAACATTCACCGCCTGTCGCTGCTGAAGTTGTAGCATTGGAGTCAGTCTGTATATGTGTTCATGACAATTTGCAAGTTGTACACCAGCCATTAAAGGTGAAAGGTTGTCTGTGTGTGTGTGTGTGTGTGTGTGTGTGTGTGTGTGTCTCAGCCTGACAAGTGTTGGTGTGTGGCACTGAGCACTGACTGGTGGTGGTGGTGGTGGTGGTGGTGGTGCCTGGTGACATGAGCCACATTCACCAATAATTGTAACACTGCACTCTCATGTTTGTGTCTGTGTTTGATATAGAATGCAGTCACTGTGTGTACCATGCAGTGGTGTGAGTGTTAGTGTTAGTGCTACAACACACACACACACACACACACACACACACACACAATCTATTGAAGTGTCTGTGCTGAAACAATCACCAACTAAGAGAGAGAGAGAGAGAGTAATGTTTTCACTGATTTTTCAACTGATGTTTTGATCTTTGAAATTTTAAGAAAAGCAAAGAAAGAAAAAACTAATTAGATCAAGTCAAGAGAAAACAAAAATGTGTCAATGAAAACAAAACATTCCAACTTATTACCAAGAAAAAGGTAAATAGAAAAGAAACACAGGCTTGGAACCCACCACACTCACAAACGTAGATCAATAAAAATAGTGTCATCAATCAAAGACAAGTAATGAATAATTCTATAACTCCCGCACCTTCCCCACCCTAAAGAAATAATAAGAAGAAATAGAAACAAACTCGTAACTCACACACGCACTAACGAAATCAAACGAAGACGGAAAAAAACAATAATAATAACAATAATAGGCACCTACATAACAAAAAAAAGAAAAAGAGAAACAAATACAGGCTCGTCATTCACAAACAAAAAACCAAACCTAACCTAACCTAACCTAACCTCACCCATTACCGCCCCCACAGAGACCCAGCGAGCCCCCAACAAGCGAAGGAAGCGGAAAGGGTCACAATCAGGTCAGAACGCCACACCAAACTCCACAGGTTCAAGCAAGAAGAGGTCACCAGGCCCCAACTTCAACTTAGCCACACAAGTCTCCGTAAGTACCCAAAAATAGGTGACGTGTGGCCCCCTCACTGGCACTGACACGGAGGAAGAGGAGGAGGAGGAGGAAGAGGAAGAGGAGGAGGGAGAGGAATGCTTGTATGGGAAAGTTAGAGAAGAGGGAAAAAACTAGAAAAGGAAGGAAAAGGAGGAGGAGGAAAATAAAACTAGAAAGGGAGGAGGAGGAAAAGAAACTAGAAAGAAGAGGGAAAGGAGGAGAAATGTTCAATGTCTGGGAAAGTGAGGAGAGGAGGAAAGGATGCTGGAAAGGAAAAAGGAAAAAGGAGGAGGAGGTGCAGGGAAAGTTGAAGGAGAAAGGAGGAAAGGAAACTAGAAAGGGAAGAGAAGGAAGAGGAGGAGAACTTTTTGAATATCTGGGAAAATTAAAGGAAAGGAGGAAGGAAAACTAAAAAAGGAGGGAGGAGGAAGAATAGAGATATTTTAGCTTAAATGGAGAATATTAGGGAAGGAAAAGAAAAGTAAGAAAAAGAAAGAAGAGGAGGAAGAGGAAGAACAATATTAGGAGGAATAAGAATAAATAGAAAGTAGAGTAGGAAGAGGAAGAAGAAAAGAAAGCTATTTAACCATAAAAGAAAGAAGAAGATGAGAGATTAAGAAAAGGATACTAAAAAGAGAGAAGAGGAATAATACAAATATTAGAAAGAAAGGAGGAGGAGGTAAAAACACACTAATAGAAAGGAAGAGGAAGAGGAAAAGTAGGATATAGGAAGACAGGGAAGAAAAAGATAGGATAAAGAGGAGGGAATAGAGGAAAAAGATTGAAAAATGAAAGAAACAAAGGAGGAAAAGGAATGTTAGGAAGAAGAGGAGAAAAGAGACAATACAGGGGGAAAGAGAGAGAGAGAGAGAGAGAGGAAAATGTGTATACTAGAAAATAAAATGAATAACAAGACAATAAATATGAACAAAAAAGAACAAATTATTGAGGAAAAGTAGGAAGAAGTATAGATAGGAAGTAAATGAATAAAAAATAGATAAATAGGAGATGGGGAGGAGGGAGGAAGTTAGAGATAAAAGAAGGATAACTAAGAAGAACATAGTACATTAAAAAGAATGGTAAGAAATAAGAGGAGGAAGAAGAAAAACAAAAACAAAAATAAATAAATGAGAAAAGAACATAATCACACACATTAATATAAAGGTACAAATTTCAAGGTCACATAATAGAGGTTTGTTTATAGAAAGAGTAACATTAAGTGGTGACCAAAGACTGTACCTGTGTGTGTGTGTGTGTGTGTGCGTGCGTGTGTGTGTGTTGGGGAGGTACGCTGGGATAGCACCTTCTTCCCTCCACGTTTGCTGTCGTCTAAGTAACAAAGAAAACGGGAAAGCTGTACATATTGTGAAGTTTTAAGCACATTTGTTGTTCTGTACGAGTCTCCATATCCTCTTCCTCCTCCTCCTCCTCCTCCTCCTCCTCCTCCTCTTCTGCCTCCTCCTCCTCCTCCCCTTCTTCTTCTTCTCCTTCTCCTTCTTCTCCTTCTTCTTCTCCTCCTCCTCCTTGTCCTTGTACTCCTGTGCCGTCCTGTTTGTCCTGTGTCCTCTGTCCATACCTGTCCTCTCCTCCTCCCTCCCCCCTGTCCCATCATGCCCCCCCACCCCCCACCCCCCCAGGCCAGTGAGGGGCGCCACACTGCTCCGTGGTCTTTGATTAGCAGTATGTAGCTGTCATCAGTAAGGTGTGAGTGTATGTTATTGATACCTTCCATGGACTGTAATGATCACTTGGTATGGCATTTTTGTGTTCTGCATGCCATTCTGATAGTGGAACGCTTCTCTCCCCAGTGACCAGCCTGATTATTCCCATGAGGTGAAGCTGATATCATCTCTAGGTAGTATTGCCTTTCTGGTTGCTCTAGTTAGTGTAGCTCCACGGCCGGTGCTCCCACACGCTCCGCTCGGCTCACTCTCAACCGCCGCCGCCGCCACCACCACCGTTGCTCACTGTGTCTGTCATTCCAGTGGTTGTTAGCGAGGCTTAATGAGGTTTGTGCATTGTCACCGAGGGGAGTGGCCCTCACGCCGGCCCTTGACAGCCGTCCTGCCCGGGAGGGAGTGGAGCGTGTCGGAGCACCGGCCTCGGTGTAGCCACGCCGCCGCCGCCGCCGCCGCCACGGCCCGGCACCAGCCGGCACTCGCCGCGGCGCTGGCCGGGCGGCGGGCCGGCAGGGTGCCGTGGTGAAGCGTCACGGCACTGCGCCGCCCGTGGGTCTGTGCCGGCGTGGCGGTGGGCGCGGCGGTGGGCCATGGCGGGCGGCGTGGCTTAGTGGTTTATCCTTCACAGTCATTTCCACTGCAAGCCATTCCACCTTAACCCCCCACTGGGCTGGAGACAGTGTTTCCATCAGAGTAGTAGAGCGCCTGTGGTGCTGTGGTGCATTGCTCCGGGCACGGGCCAGGTCCCTGTGCTCACCCCCGCTGCCGCCTGGGTGCTCCTCACCTGCAGTGCTGGTGTTCCTCAGGCCGGTGCTGCTGCTGCTGCTGCTGCTGGCGCCGCCGCCTCGCCTCACACACACACACACACACACTCTTTGGTCACTCACTCACACACACTTAAAGCAAACCTCCACATCACTAACACTGTTAAACAATGCTTTCTAAAAAATTACAAGTAAAATGTTTGTATGTTTCTGTTCAAATCATTCAAGAATTATCTGGAAAGAAGCACACAATTAATTTCATCACTAGAGTAATCACAAGTCATTCCTTGAACCTTTCACTGCTCTGGGAAAACAACACAACTAAATGTAAACAAAGGAAGTGACACACACACATCACCACCACCACCACCACCACCACCACCACCCTCCAGGGGGCGGGGCGGGGCAGTCACCCACCAGAGGAACACACTGCCAGAGGCTCTGACTGACTGGTGTGAGGAGTACCTTAGGTCTTAGTTATACACACTCTATCTAGACTTCCCAAGTATAAAGTACATTAGTAGTATAATTCATGCATCTATCATTTATTATTACTGTTATTGTTATTGTTAGACCTTTTGTTATTAGTTATATTTGGATATTTCTTTTTTTTCTATTGTATATACATACATACATATATATATTATTCCTTGTGTAGTCTTTGTAATGCATCCCAAGTTTTTTTTTTTCATTTTTGTTTTTTATTTATTTTTATTGATTTATTTATTTTAGGGAGAGTGAGGGAGAGTTGTGAGTGAAACAATGCAAAACTATCATCATAATCTCAAAGCTACTGTACTCTTCAAAGACAGAAGTACAAAAAACAACTCTAAATAAACTATAGATCTCATTTTGGGTTAAACTTGAATGCGGTTAAAGAAAAAATAAATGAGTAACTTTCCAAAATAGTGCTTCTTCAGATGGATAACTTCAAATTGATCACTTTCTTTCCTTTTTTTTCAATTTGATGACTTTTCTTTGAACTTGACCAATTGACATCTGTTCAAATTCCAAACAGTCCACATTGATAACATTTGAAATTGATCACTTCTCTAATTGAGTTTACTGTAAGTGTTCATGAGATGCTGGGCAGGTGTGTCAATGTTACCTGTCTACATGAAACCCCCCCCTTACTGAGAACACTGAGAAGAAACAGGACTCCTTCAGTACTGGGACACATTTTCATATTCATTCTCATTATTTGTTGGTTTTCTACAGCTTCAGAAACTCATGTGGGGATTAGAATAGTATAGACTTTGGCCATCAATCTTTTGACCTCCATAGACCCTTCCTAATATCAATAAAACTGTCTATTCACACTCAAAACTCCTAAAAGTGTGTCCCAGTACAGGTGTTAATGAGGCAGCCAGGTGTTCATCATTGCCTGTAGGAAAAAAAGTCATAAATTATTGGAGATTGGGAAATAATGATGCTCTTGACTGTTGGTTAGAATTAGTGAGCAGGTGTTTGTGATGTGTTGCACAGGTGTTGCTGGTCACCTGGTGGACTAAGTAGCAAATGTGAATAGTAAGTAGTGAGTGAAAAAAAAACATCTTTATATATATTTCATTCAGTGTAAATTAACTATCTTCATTTTGTGGCAGGGAACACTCAAATTGGAGCACTAATGAATGAATAAGTGAAAAAGAACAGACCTTTATAAATAATACTTCATTCAGCATTAATTAACTATCGTACCTGTGTGGCAGATAACACACACTCAGATGAATGAACAAGTTAATTATTTCATTCACTACACTAATTAAAGGTAGCAGTGAGGTGTCTTAGCTTTCCTGTCCAGCATAAAACACTCAGATTTGAACACTGATGAATGAGCAGGTTAATTATTTCATTCACCTCACTAATTAAAGGTAGCAACCAGGTGTCTCAGCCTATCTGTCCCAGCATAAAACTATCAAAATATGAACCTCAATGTGAAAAATAACAATGACGATATAGATATTTTACTTTACTATTCACCCATTCAATATTATCAGTGATGGACTGTAAAGGAACACAAAGAAAGTGATCAAACCCCAAATTTTTCAAAGGATAACTATTCCATTTTTCTTATCATTTATTCATTTATTTTCTTGTAAAGTTTGTTATTGTATAGTGTTAGCAGAAGCAGCACTCTCCCTCACACTCTCTCTCCCTGCCTCTCCCACCAATGTGCCTGACTTGGTAACACTGGAGAGGGTTGCCTGCCTTCAGTGTTACAAACCCTTGCATTGTGTGTGTTGGCAAGTCTGTGTCTGTCTGTCTGTCTGTCTGTCTGTCTGGCTGTTAGGTCTGGCTGTCTGTTTTTGCTTAGTTGTGCTCCTTCCTTTTTCCATTTCAGATATTATGTACTGTGTGTGTTCTCTCTCTCTCTCTCTCTCTCTCTCTCTCTCTCTCTCTCTCTCTCTCTCTCTCTCTCTCTCTCTTCAAATGTAGGAATTTCTGAAATAATGATGACTTAGCATATAGTTTACTTAATAATAGATTCTGAGAGAGAGAGAGAGAGAGAGAGAGAGAGAGAGAGAGTGCACTTGTAATAGTAAAGGTATATGAAGTGTTTTGTTACTATCAGATGAGGAGGAAATGTAGTGTGGGTGCTATTTTGTTGCAAGGTTTGGGGTGTGAGAGAGAGAGAGAGAGATGGCTGTGTAAGGAAAGAGGAAGTGTGTGTGTGTGTGTGAGAGAGAGAGAGAGAGAGTTGTGTGGAATGTCTGTGAGTGAAGAGTGTGTGTGTGTGTGTGCGTGTTGGGGGGGGGGGGGGGGGGGGGAGTGAGTGTGGGTTGGTTGGTTGGTTGGGAGGCGAGCAGGGCCACTGAGGAAGGGTGCCTGTGTGTGTTAGCAGGACGTGATGGTGGTGGGCGAGCCGTCCCTGATGGGCGGCGAGTTTGGCGACGAGGACGAGCGGCTCATCACCAGGCTGGAGAACACCCAGTACGACACCACCAGCGTGGAGGACGGCGGCGGCAGCGGAGCGCCACAGGGCACCGGTCCCGGAGGTCCTGGCGGCCCCGGCGGCCCCGGCCCCACCGGCCCCACGCCCTTCAACAACTCCCCGATGACCGCGGGGCCCGGCGGTCCCTGGCCAGACCCCGCACGGCCACCCCAGGACGCTGACAAGAAGAGCCCGGCGATCAGTCAGTAGCCCCGGGGGCAGCTGTGTGCCCCAACCCTACCCACCCCATCCCACCCCACCCCACCCCACCCCATCCCAAACCCCACCCCATCCTACCCCACCACGCCACGCCACGCCACGCCATGCCACATGTACCCTCACCCAGCCAGCACCTGTGTTACCTCGCCCCGCCCTCAACACGTACACACACACACACACAGACTAAGACATGATTTTCTATAGTTTTATGGTCTATATAAGTATGTAATAAACACATGTGTGAGGCAGGGACACACACACACACACACACACACACACACACACACACACAGGTGGCCGTGGCAGTACGGTGCGGGGCGGGGCGGGGCGGGGCGGGGTCGGGCTGGGCTGAGTTGTGGTGGGGTGGGCGGGTCGGGTCGGGGCGGGGTTCGGGGTTCGGGTTTCGGGGCGGGGCAAACCTGTACATGCTTTGTAACTTTTGTATCGTTTAGAGGACAAAAGCAAGTTTTCCTAGGGACCAACCCTTTGGTCGGCTGTACACTGTGTTTAGTTTACGGTTGTGTCCGCTGTACTGCAGACAGACAGACAGACAGACAGGCAGGCAGGCAGGCAGCCGTGTGCCGTGTGCCGTGTGGGGCGATGGGCGGGAGGCTGAGAGAGAGAGAGAGAGAGAGAGAGAGGTTTGAAATATTGATCGCTTCCTTTCGATAATGTGTGAGTGTGTGTGTGTGTGTGTGTGTGTCCACAGATGATATTTATAACCTCTCAGCCGCTGTGGGTGCAGGTGTGTGTGTGTCTGTGTGTGCGCGCGTACTTATTTCAACCCCCCCCCCCTCTCCCCACCACGCCCTTCTGAGGCTACAAACGCTCCCTCTGTTTGGACACACACACACACACACACACTTACAGGTCAATGGCATTAATTGCAAAACGTATCATTTTATTTATTTATTTTTTTGCTAGTGTGTGTGTGTGTGTGTGTGTCCAGTGTGAAGGTATTGCGCACACATCATTGAGAAGAAAGCAGTCATTCCTTCCACATTGCCAGCCACACACACACACACACACACACTTCCCATTGCTCTCTGCCCCGTAACATTGAATACAGAATGTTAAAAATGACTCATCTCAAGATACCTTTTATTATATAAACTTTGAAATTCCTAAGGTTTATATCAAGCATTAAAAATCAACTTGGTATTTATTCATTTATTTTTTATCTAATGTATTGAAATTTTATCATGCCAATAATTCATATAGTCTTTTACTGTATGACATTTTCTCTCATGTTAACTGTGTGTGTGTGTGTGTGTGCGTGTTTGTGTGTATAACGAAGGACTGTCAATGAAATGAGTGAAGTGATTAGTGCACTGTTGTAAAGAATGATAATGATGTTAATATTGTGTTGGAAAGAATTGATGATGAGTACTAATATAAGCAAAAGATTTTAACGTGTGAATTATCTATTTTTTTCCTCTTATTTTCTAATCTCTTAAGTTTTGTGGAGTTTGAATGTTGTGAGTTGTATACCTCTTGTTCTGACACCGCTGCTGCTGCTGCTGCTGACGATGATGATGGTGATGATGGTTGAGTGCTACAATGTTGAAGTGTCATTGTTTGTAACGGGACGCACCTATTCAGTCTTGTTTAATCATTATATTTGCACACAGTTCTCTGTTCCTCTCTTATTTTTACATATAGATAGATAGTGAGTCATTCGTTACAATTACTGTATCTGTTCATGACAATTCTATAAATGTGTATGTACTGAGTTTGGGGAAGATTAGCCAAAGGTGTTTTTTTTTATTTGTTTGTGTTTGTTTTTTTTCCATTTATTCACTTATATTTGTTTATTGAGTGGAAATTGTCAGGTTCAAAGAGGGAAAAATATGTATTGTTTATTATTACTATATTTTGAGTGTTGTGACAATGCCTACAACATAACACACACACGCACACACACACACACACACAACACACACATATACACACACACATCTTATGACACAACACAAGACAATTCTGTATATTTGAATCATTTATATCTTCTGCATTTTATCATAACCCAGCGTCGGTTTTTAATAATTTAGCCGACATTCAAAGAGTATTTTATGAGTGTGCGAGTGTGTGTGAGTGTTAAATTTAGTTGTGTTTTTGTAATGCATATATTCTTGCGTGTGTGTTTTCTCTTTTTTTTTTCTCGTGAGTTTTTCAATTGACTTTTCTGGTGTATTGGAGGAAAAAAAGGTGTTATTCAGATGTTTAATAGACGTAAGGCAGAGTGAAGGCTCGGGCAGACCACACTCATATCAATTGTAACATGACGAGATGAATTGAAGTGAATAATACGGATATAACAAACCACAAGACTGAGGGAAGCTACGCGGGATTCGAACTGAGAAAGTTATGAGGTGAAAAAAAAGACACGAAAAATTAAATAAAGAAAAAAAGTGAAAGCAAAGTAAAACAAAGGAGAAAGTGAATGAAATGAAGTGAAAAGACCAGAATTATTACTTTGAGAGAGGAAAGTGGAAAATAGTGCAGTTGAAAGTCAAGATAAAGAAAGATTAATTATAACATTTTTCAATCAACATACAAAAATAAACAAAACATGAAAAAAAGTAGTTTAACATTTTGACTTCTAATTCTGTTTTAACATACGAAAGAAGGAAAAACAAATATCTTACCATTATTTTCGTTCCTTTTCTAATCACCCATCATAGTAGAGGTTCACGCTGATTGGACGAGCCACCCACACATTCCAGCCAATCAGTTTGCGTCTCAGTTACCTTCTAAAGTGAACACTGATAACTAAAAAAGATACACACACACGCACACACACATACACATGGGAGGAAGAAAAAGGAAGAAATAAGTTAGAGAAGGAGTTTTGCTTTTACACGAATATGAAAGAAAGCAAAACAGATGAAGGATAAGGAAAAAAAGCGAGAAAATGGAGAAGAAAAGAAGAGGAAAGGAAAAGAAAGCCAAGATGAAATTAGACAAGAAAGAAAAGGAAATGAGAAAGGAAAAAAAGGATTGTATATTGTTTTCATCACACACACACACACACACACACAGCCCCGCCCCAGCCTCCCCCCCCACCACCTCCCTGCCCTGACACACCCACGCCTTCTAGTTGGGTCTCTGAAAAGTGTACAAATCTCTGTTTGTATGTGATGAAGTCGGCAAGGTCACCCCCCACCCACCCACCCACACCCCCACCCCCCCTATCCTATACCCCATACCTATCCTAACTCCCTCCCCCACCCTCCCTTCCCCATCCCTTGGCATCCTAGTACCCTCCCCCCTCCTCCCTTCCCTTCTTCCCTATTCATCCATCCCTTTCTTTATTATCTTGTTTCTTGTTTTCCTACTTTAATTAACTTTTCATTTTGTTTATCTTTTAATTATTTTCTTGCCTTTTTTCTTTTTTTCTGGATTTATTCAATCGATTTTTTTCTTCCTTCATATTTTTTTTCTTCCTTCGTGTTTTTTCTTCCTCTTCCTTTTCTACAATGCCTTAAATTAATCCTCCTCCCTCCTCCTCCTCCTCCTCCTCCTCCTCCACGTTCCCCAAGCAGCTATCTGTCTGCTCGCGTGAATGCTGATGATGATGATGAATTGATGATGATGATGATAATAAATACGTATTTTTAATCTACTTCCCTTGTGTTTCATGTCCTGACAGAGAGAGAGAGAGAGAGAGAGAGAGAGAGAGAGAGAGAGAGAGAGAGAGAGAGAGAGAGAGAGAGAGAGAGAGAGAGAGAGAAAAAGAGAGAGAGAGAGAGAGAGAGAGAGAGAGAGAGAGAGAGAGAGAGAGAGAGTAAATAAAAATGACAACAATAATAATAATAATAACTGATAAAAACAAGAATTTAAAATAGTAATGGTGATAATAACCTTACAATTTTATAGTCTTTAGTAATTTAACAGTAAGTGAATGAATTAATTAAGTAAGAGAGAGAGAGAGAGAGAGAGTGTGTGTGTGTGTGTGTGTTAATCTTTACAGGTCAAGTCACCAATCATGTTTTCTTCAAGTCTACACATAAAAAACGGAAGAAGTAAGTGTAACTCTGAGCCCAAACAAGAATCTACACACAGGTAACTATTGTTATTCTCATCGATAACCTGGTAAAAATCAACAACTGACATCAGAGCTTCAAAAATAATAATAGTAATAATGATGATGGATAGAAAGATAGATGGGATGTTATTAGTTTTCGTGTATCAATATAGAAAATTAAACTAGATAACATGAAAACAAGTCAAAGATTAAGATAAGAAAAATGAAAGTATATAGATATCAAGCAGGAAATTAGTAGTAGTAGTAGTAGTAGTAGTAGTAGCAGAAGAAGTAGTAATAGTAGTAGTATCTATTTGTTAAGTTTTAATTGTTCTTTCATCACAACTGTTTGCAAAGACCACAAAAAATTATTACCCACAGACTCTCTCTCTCTCTCTCTCTCTCTGAAAACACCATTAACTTGAAATGTGTTACGTTATTACTGGAATCACAATAACTAAAATACCCTTGAAAATCCATACTGCATTTATTACACATAACTGACACTACAGTCATAAATAGATTAATAAGTAAATAAAGAAAGGAAAAGAGAAATATCTTAAAAACATACAAAGGAATATCATAGCATGTTAAATTATCATTACCTGTACAATTATATATATAAAAAAAAAAAACACCCTTGAAAACCCCAATAACTTCAATAAAACCATTAAACAATTACTGGAACCATGGAAACACTTGAAAATCCCAATAACTTCCATTCTATTCTGTCCAACTCCCTAATGCAAGAGTTAACCAGTAGTCTCAATCATTCATTCCTATCTCTGGTACACTCTGGAACTCTCTGCCTGTTTCTATATTTCCAACTTCCTATGACTTGACTTTATTGAAGAGGGAGGTTTCAAGGCATTTGTCCCTGATTTTTTCTTACCTCTTGATACCTTTAAGAGAACTGGCAAATTAGTGGGCTTTTTATTTTCATTGCTTTTGTAGCTCTTGGCCAGCTGCCCCCTCCTTCACCCTGCTCACTTAAAAACTAGAACCATGAAAACACCCCTAAAAAAAACTTACTTTACTAGAACCCTGAAAACACCCTTCCAAACCCCAATAACTTCACTAGAACCCTGAAAACGCCCTTGCAAACCCCAATAATTTTACTGGAACCCTGAAAACATCCTTGAAAGCCCCAATAATTTTACTAAAACCCTGAAAACACTTAAAAACCACAATAATTTCATAGAGCCATAAGAACACCCTTGAAAACACTCTTAAAAACCCCAATAACTTCATAGAACCATAAAAACATCCATGAAAACCCAAAATCACTTATTAGAACCCTGAAAACATCCTTGAAAACCCAAATAACTTCACTAGAACACTGAAAACACCCTTGAAAACCCTAATAACCTTGAAATCACCCTAGATAACTTCCACTGCAGCGTGTTAAAGCTGTAGATACAAAGTGGAAATGTTTCAGAGAGTGTCCTTTGAAGTAGATAGACAGTTTATGATAGGAACACTCACTGGAAGGCATTGAAGGGAAATTAGTAAAATGTCTGATAATGCTGGGAGGAAAGAAGAAAACAGGAACAAAGAAAAGAATAAGAAGGAGAAGTAAGAAAAATAGTGATAAATAAGACTGTTAGATGAAGAAATTTAACAAAAGAGAGCATATAAAATTCATAAAACCTAATCATCATCTGGAAGCAAACTTTGTATATTCTTTAACTCTTTCACTGCAAAATATACCAACATGAAATCCTTATAAGCAAATACAAAGAAATTAAAAAGAGGATCAAGTTTTGCAATATTGGAAGTGGTTGTTGAATAAGTAAATGTGTCTTAGAAATATGAAGTAATAGAAGTTAATGAGTTAGGAATAATGGTGTGGAAAGGAGACACAGAGGAAACAAAGACAAAATAGGTAAGTGGAATGGCTCAACAGAGAAACAGAAGAATTAAAACTACAATTGAAAGAAGAACATAGAAAGACAATTGAAGGGAGAACATAGAAAGACAATTACAAAGAGGAAAAGGAGAAAAAAATGTTAATGGAAAAGGAAAGACATTGACAAGTAGAAAGTAGAAAGACAGGAAGATGAAAAATACAATAATCAACAAATGAAAACAAAAAATGCGAATAAGATAAAGGAAATGATGAGAAATGAGGAAGAGAAAGGACAAATTGGATGGCCTGATTAGATGAATTAAGAAATATAAACAATAAAAAATTAATGTATAGAAAAAATTGAAATAAAAGAAAGTAATGATGATAGCAATGATAACAATTATACATATGAAACTACAATAATTTAACAAAGGTATGATAGAGTATGAAAAAAAACTAATCAAATTTATCACTACATCAATGAATACCAACCATATATTAAAAAAACATCATTATATATTCCTTACAAAAAAAAAAAAAACTATATACTTCTCAACCCATTCCCCATTATTTTTTACTTTGAATCTACTAATCCCCCACTGAAACAGACTGACAAATAATTAGGAGTGTAGGTAAACCTCTATAATGACATCTTAGGTAAGGATTAAACAGGTAGAAAATAGTGGCAGGCGAAAATATGATAGTGAAAACAGGTAAGATAGATAGATGTATAGATAAAAAGAAGATAGATAGATAGATAGATAGATAGATAGATAGATTGATAAATAGGTAGATAGATAGAGAGAGAGAGAGAGAGAGAGAGAGAGAGAGAGAGAGAGAGAGAGAGAGAGAGAGAGAGAGAGAGAGAGAGAGAGAGAGAGAGGTAAATAAATGAATAAATAGATAGGATAGGATGGAGAAAATGATTGACAAATAATTGAAGAAAGAACAAAATAAGGAAAATGTCAGAGAGAGTATGAGAAAGGAGAGGGAGAGAAAGAAAAGAAAGAAGAAAGGAAGAAAGATGATGAAAGAAGAAGAGAATTATTCTGCAAAATTTTCCTTGTTTAACCACACCACACTTAAAGGTTAGACAGCATTCTTATTATGTCTGTGAAGGTTTTAATGAGGGGAAGTGTAATGGCATATCTATTTCCTTATTCTTTCCTCATTTTTTATTTTCATTTAAACAATCTGACCTTTTTATGGGAATTTATGTGGCAAAGGAGACCTAACCTAATGGAGACCACCTGTCTTAAAACCCATCCATTTGGGAACCATTACCCAGAGTGGATGCCTAATATCTTTTTGTCATTTTATCTAATTTGTCTTTCCTCCCAAGCAATAACACCACCCATACATACATATATTTATCTTTAGTGATGAGCAAGTTTCTGGATTCATTAACATGGAATACGATAAAAGCATGTCTCATTTCACTTGGTTTATTATCATTGAGAGGTATAGACTGCTTAGAATTGACATGATTAACCCCTTCAGTACTGGAACACATTTCTACCACGAGTTTTGGGTGAGATTAGACGATTTTATTGACATTAGCAAGGGTCTGTGGAGGTCAGAAGATTAATGGCCAGAGTCTGTACTATTTCAATCCCCACATGAGTTTCTGAAGCTGTAGAAAATCGATAAATAAGCAGAATATATGTGAAAACGTGTCCCAGTACTGAAGGGGTTGAAATACAATGAAAAACAACGTGCATTTGGTATATTCCTAGTAAGAGGCTGTTCAGAGTTGACATGATACAAGCTGGTGGTAACATTTCATCAGACGTGTTTCAACTTGTCGGAGATGCTAACTAGAACTCAAGATAACGCCTTTTAAATCATCCCACTAACATTTCTATATCGTTACACCAAAAGTTTTATCTCCAATAGGGTCAAATTAATCTGTGGAATGACCTAGTTAACCCTGCCTTGTCTTCTTCATCTGCCTCTACCCTGACATCACTAACCCCTTCAGTACTGGGACGTATTTTCATATTTATTCTGCTTATTTCTTGATTTTCCACAGCTTCAGAAACTCATGTGGGGTTAGAATAGTACAGACTCTGACCATTAATCATCTGACCTCCATAGACCCTTGCTAATGTCAATAAAATCGTCTAATCACACCCCAAAAAAGTGGTAAAAATGTGTCCCAGTACTGAAGGTGTTAAGAAAGACCCATCTAAATAACACATCTAAATAACCCGCTATATGACCACTAACATTTCTACCACAGGCAATAGTCCCAGTGGTCCCAATACACCTGCCACACTACTCTATATGCTGAAGTAAAGCCTAAAACAGAGACATTTCAAGCCATATTGTAGTGGGGAAGGAAAGAAGACATTAGCGTACAAAGACAAAGGAAGAAATACACAGAATAGGGAAGCAAAGGAAAGCCAGATAACACAAGAAATAAGACCATACACCCTATTTAAACCTGCCGGCAGAGAGAGGGAGAGAGAGAGAGAGAGAGGGAGAGGAGGGGAGAGGAGAGGGAGGGTGAAGTCACGTGATCCGGCGCCATAATGCATTCACAGAGGGTCCTTTCCGCGCTGTTCTTCCTCAATTTCCACCATGTAGGAGCCCAATAGACACCAGGTAAGCGCCCCTACTGGTGGATAAGGTACCGGGGAGTACTGGGGGAGGGGAGGAGCCGCGGGGAGTAACGAGGGAGCAGAGAAATGGGGAGAAATGTGAGTGGGCAGAGGGACGGGGCCGACTCGGGGACCTGGTGTTGGTGTGTGCTATTGATATTTTGGTGAGGTTTGCTGATTTCCTTTACTTTGCAGGGTGTTGCGGCGCCAGGGTGAGCAGGCCGCGAGGAGAGAGGCGGCGGGAGAGTAAGGGAGAGGCGAGAGAGAGCAAGGGAGAGAGGAGTAAGAGGTGGCGTGGTGATTACTCCCTCCTCCTCCTCCTCCTCCCTCCATTTGGTGTTACTTCTCCCTCGCACTCCCTCTCCCTCTCTCTCTCTCTCCCTCTCTCACCCTAACCTAATCTCTCACTCTGTCCATCTGTCTCTCACCCTGGTTCTGTTTATCACCCTGTGTTTATGTCTGTCTGTCTGCCTGCCTCCTGCTGTCTCATTCTCCCTGGTTTTGTTTATCACCCTTCCTGTCTGTCTGTCTGTCTCACCCTTGTAGTCATTTTCACCCTGTCTGTCTGTCTTTCTGTCTGTTTGTTTGTTCTTCTCCCTTATTTTCTTTCCATCCTCCCTGTCTATCTATCTTTCTGTCTGTCTGTATGTATGTATGTTCTATCTACCCTAGTTCTGTTTGTTCTGTTTTATCACCCTGTCTGTGTGTCTGTCTGTCTATCTCCCTTTCTTCCTTGCTCTAATTCACCCTGGTTTTGTTTCTATCACCCTGTTTGTGTGTTTGTTTGTCTTGCCTCACCCTTATTCACCCTAGATCTCTCTCACCCTGTTTGTCTGTCTGTCTGTCTGTCCCATCTTTATTCATGTCTTCCTTGTTTCACCCTTATTCCTTGTATTTCTTCCTTATTCACCCTGATTTTTCTTGTTTCACCCTGTATTCTTCCTTATCATTTATTTTCTTGCTTCCTGTCTGTTTTTCTTCCTTTCTCACCCTGTTTTTTTAGTTTCACCCTGTATTCTCCCTTATTAATTATTTTTGTTGCACCCTGTATGTGTTTCACCCTGTCTACCTCCCTTCCTGTCTGTTTGTTGGTATCACTCTTTTTTATCCACCCTGTCTTACTGTTTCCCATTTTGCTTCACCCTGTTGTTCTTTCTGATTCACCCTGTTATTCCTGTCTTGTTCTCTGTTTCTTTTGGTTCACCCTGTCACTCTTCATCATCTTTTTATTGCTTTATTCACCCTGTATCTTTTTTGCTTCACCCTGTCATATCTCTTTCTTTTGTTCACCCTGTTATTTTTGTTTCTTATCCACCCTATATCTTTTTGGTTCACCCTGTTACTTCTCTCTTGTTCACCCTGTATCTTTTGGCCTCACCCTGTTTTGGTTCTTGTCACCCTTGCCACCTTGTCTTTCTACCAGTTTGATTTTGTTGCATCACCCTGTCTCTCTGTCTGTCTGTCTGTCTGTCTGTCTGTTATCCTATTACTGTCTCGCCTTTCTCTGCTAATTTGTCTATTTTTTCTTTTTTTCTTTTCTTTCTTTTTTATTTAGTTTTAGTTTTCTTGCTTTTTTTTCTTTTTTGCATCATTTTTTCCTTTCCTTTTCTTTTATTTAGTTTTTTATTTGTTTAATTTTTTGTACATCTTAAATTTTTCAGGATATTGACTTTCTTTTTGATCAGTTAAGCTTTATTTATTATTTTTCATCTATTATTGTCTTTGTTTTTCATTTATTTCTATTCCCATTTGCCATTTACCCATTTTATTCCATTATTAACTTATCTTTCTATTTTCCACCTCCTAACATTAACATATTTTCCAAAGAGTGTGTAATGGCATTGTTTTAAGAATATATAATTACTTCCATCGTTCTCTATGTACTTATTTCCATTGTTCTCTTTTTATATGGTTATTTACATCATTCTTTATAATTTCCATTGGTTTTCTTACATTTATTTTGATTGTTCTCTTTTTTTATAGTTATTTTTGTCGTTCTCTTTATTTAGTTATTTTCATTGTTCTCTTTTTATAGTTATTTTCCATCGTTCTTTTACAGTTATTTCCATTGTTTTCTTTATATATTTATTTGCATCGTTCTTTCCTTCATTAATTTTTACATTCGTGTCGTCATCATCGCTGCCGTTATTCCCGTTCATCATCATCATCATCATCATCGTTCATTGCCAAGTCATTTTCACCAAACTTCATTACTCATCACTGTTACTATCACTATTATCGTCCTTTTCACCATTAATCCTTGTTATTTCCTTAGCATCAGTACTCACTATCAGTCACATCACTATTATTTCCTTTATTCATTGTTAGTGTCTGTCTCGTTTCGATATTGTGTTAATCTTTTGTCGTATCTCTTATATTATAGTGAAACCATTCAAGTTATTTATTTATTTTGAGGAAACGAGTAATTTTCAAGTGTGACATGCTGATTTTTCTAGAGTGAAGGGGCCGGGTGGTGGAAAAACATTAATCTTTCGTGTTATGAATTGTCTGAGGTGAAAAGTAAAAGGCATTCTAGTTATCTATTTCTGAGTAAACAAGTAAATTTTAACCCTTTCAGTACTGGGATGCATTTTCATATTCATTCTGCTTGTTATTGATTTTCTACAGCTTCAGAAACTCATGTGGGGATTATAAATAGTACAGACTCTGGCCATTAATCTTCTGACCTCCATAGACCCTTGCTAATGTCAATAAAATCATCTAATCACACCCAAAACTCAAGGTAGAAATGTGTCGCAGTACTGAAGGGGTTAAATATCTAAATAAGCATCAGTTTTATTTTGTGTTGCTATTTTTTTAAGTGTCCTGAAGTGAAAAGGCAAAAGGAATCAAGTACAAGTTATTTTTATAGTAAACGAGTGATTTTCTAAGCGTTGGACGAGTGTGGTGTCAACATAGTATTAGTTACAGTATTTATTGTATTGTATTGAAGGTGAACTACTGTGGTCAGAGTTATACAAGTTATTTCTTCTATGTGTCCAGAGTAATTGTTGTGACAGTTGTGATGTTGAAGGAGTGCTGATCTTTGGCTTGTACTCTTAAACACTTCTCTGCTTCACCTCCACTACTTCGAAAAGCTTTATTCAAATTGACACAAATTATTTCAAGAGTGTTGTTATGGTTCTAGAGGCAGAGTGACAAGATTTCTACATTACCAACTGGAGGAACACTCTTGAAAACTTCATTAATTATCTCTGTGACCTTGAAAAATAGTCATGATGAGAGAGCAAAGTATTTTCAAAGATATTTTTACAGTTTTACAGGCAGTGACAAATTTTCTACATTATTGACTGAAAAAACACTTGAAAACTCCACTAATCATCTCTTGTGGCCTTGGAAAATAGTTGTGGTGAGAGAACAAAGCATTTCTGAATACCCACCTCAGTGTGTGTGTGTATGGGAAGTGTATTTAGAGGAAACAAATGAAGTTAACGAGTACAGGGTGTGTCAGGGAGATGAAATAAGTACTGATATTAGCGTGTATAAGTCGTGGAGGGGGGAAGAATGCCAAGCCTCAAGAAATACTGGTGGTGGTTGTTGTTCTGTGATAGAGGAGTGTTACTACAAGTGAGGCGAGTGTGACGGCAGAGTAGTAGTAGTAGTAGTATTGGTGTTGTGAGTGTTGTGAGTCTGGCGGTGATGATAACAGAGAGAGTTATCATTGTTTTGAAGAGAATGGATTTGAACAGTAATAAGATCGTATGAAGAATAGATTTGAATAACTTGAGGTAAATGAAAGAACAGGAGAATTGATAGATGTTTAACCCTTTCAGTGAATAGAAACACAATTTACTTTACTAAAAACAAGACAATCTGTAAACATCAAGGAACTAAGATCATAAGAAAAGAATAGATTTGAATAACTGGAGATAAATGAAAGAACAGGAGAATACATAGATGTTTAACCCTTTCAGTAAATAGAAACGCAATTTACTTTACTAAAAACTAGACAATAAGTAAAAATAAGGAACAAAGATCATAAGAAAATATTAGATTTATGAATTCAGAGAGAATAACTGGAGGTAAATGAAAGACCTGGAGAATAAATAAATAGATTAACCCTTTCGGTAAATAGAAAAGTAGGTATATAAGCAAGAAATTAATTATTCCACTGTGATATGCTACAATTCTCCCCTCAAAATAATGAAACCTATAAGCACAAAATAGAAATGATGAAAAGAATACTGTTTATGTACAACTTTTTAATCAGAGTATAATATTTGCAGGTAAATGAACAAAAATTAACCAACACATTCCGATATACAACATTTCTTCCCCACAAAACAAAGAAATCTATAAACAAGAGACAGAAATTATAAAAAAAAAGAATATACAAATTTCTGATGAGTATATATTCACGTAAATGTAAGAAAAATGTTTGTGGAGTTAGTCATTAGTGAAGAAAATGTCAAATAGGGAAACTAAAGAAGCAGGTCCAATATTAACAGATTAAGTATACACCTTTTTCTTAGACAAATTTCAAGTCTTAAAATCTATCTTAACCTAAAATTGATGATGTACTTTATTTATTATCTCAACACCAGCAGCTTCAAATGTACTGGTGATGAGATAATGGCTTAAGTACAACACTATTTTTAAGACTACAAATTCATCTAAGACAAATTAACATACATAATATTAATACAGGTTCAGGGGAAAGAATTGTATGGAAGTTGGTAAAGATTGTGATGTTACTGTCCAACCTGAAGAATTAATGTGTGGAAATGACTAACCACTCGTAAATGTTGAAAAAATTAATGTTATGAACTAATCTGTTTTGGAAATGCAATGTGTGAATCAATAGGTAAATATTTTGAAGGATTGGAAAGAGAGAGAGAGAGAGAGAGAGAGAGAGAGGAGAGAGATTTAAAAAGGAAGTGTTTGAGATCAATATTTAGAAAGGTTTAAGAGAACAAAAATGCTAAGTTCTTGAGAAATATTTAGGATTTGAGAGAAAGAGAGAGATTAGAAAAATGTAAACTCTTGATAATTTTTAGAAAGATTTAAAGAGAGAGAGAGAGAGAGAGAGAGAGAGAGAGAGAGAGAAGACATTGGAAGCAAAAAAAATAAGATCATACTTAGAATTGTTTTTTGTATTTATTTATTTGGTGTCTGGCCTGCGTGTCGTTACCCTCACCACCACCACCACCACCACCACCACCACCACCACCACCACCACCACCACCACCACCAAGTCAGTGTTCCTTGTACTTTGCTGCAAGAACTGGCATGTGTCACTGGGAGAGAGTTGGTTAGGTTAGGTTAGGTTGAGGGTGGAACGATAAAACCCATGAGACACATACTGAATTGTGCTACACTAATATACACTTAACACACTAATGCACTAACTAATACAGGGTGTTCGGAAAGTCACTGTGTATTTAAATTAACATTACACATTAACATTACGCAACACAACATTAACATTACACAACATTAACATTACATTAAAAAAATTATTAGAAAAGTGCACAGTGACTTTCCGAACACAGTGTAGATCCTTTCCTGTCCAAAAAACTTAATGCACTTTTAAGATCAACATTATTTTTTTTACATATAACTAATACTTCATCATTGTAAACCTTAAAGCCAGCTACCATTGTAACATCTTCAATCATAACAAAAGTACAAATCAATGCACAAATTACTTATATAATGAATTTTTTCCAATGTTTATAGAAAGTGTTATTTGGGTCACATACGCAGAGTGAGAGAGAGAGAGAGAGAGAGAGAGAGAGAGAGAGAGAGAGAGAGAGAGAGAGAGAGAGAGAGAGAGCCATTCAGTACACAGGTGGGCCGGTGTGTGTGTGTGGTGGTGAACGTATTAATTAGCATGGCAGTGCATCGAGAGAACCAAGAAATTAATGTTACGGCTTTTTTATGGATGTGTTATGCTTGTCACTCAACCTTCAGCGTTCAGTCTTCATTCTGGTTACTATTGGCGATTTTCTACAGCTTCAGAAACTCATGTGGGGATTGAAACAGTGTACACTCTAACTATTAATCTTTTGACCTCCATAGACCCTTCCCTAATGTCAATGAAATCATCTAATGGTACACAAAACTCAAAGTAAAAATGTGTCAGTACTGAAGGAGTTAAGGATTGTATTCTCAAACACTTCTGTGCTTTACATTACTGTTTCAAAAGGCTTTATTTGAATTGACATGAGTTTTGAAGGTGTTTTTATTGTTATAGAGGCAGAGTAACAAGATTTCTACATTAATAAGTGGGGAAACATTCTTGAAAACCCCACTAATCATTTCTGTGCCTTGGAAAACTGTGGTGGTGAGAGAGCAAAACGTTTCTGATTATGCACCTAAATGTCTGAAAGAATTTGAGAGTTAAATAAATGTGACAACTTGTGATATAGAAATGTGTAGTAGAATTTGAGAATGTCGTCAATGTTATAGAGTATGATTTGAATGTCCTGAAATAAGTGTGGTTGCTCCAGTTGATGAGTGTATGATGCAAATAAGACTGTTGGCTGTTGTTGCAGTGTCCATACATACACTCTCACCAAGATGTGTGTGTGTGGAGCTGAAGACAAGATATACTGCACCACCAATCTTGACTCTGATATATTAATGCATGTGATATAAATTTCTTGAACCATTTAAGAGTGATTTTAATATTAAAGCACAGGATTTAAATGTGTAGGAAGATTTGAGAGAGAGAGAGTTTTGTAACCTTATAACACCCAAGCTTGGAGCATTAGAAAACATATATAAGACAATATCATGGTCCATATTCTGAAACACTTTGCTCTCTCACCACGACTGTTTTCCAAGGCCCACAGAGATGACTAGCAGTGTTTTGAAGAGCGTTTCTCCAGTAAATAATGTAGAAATCTTGTCACTCTGCCTATAGAACCTTAAAAACACCCTTGAAAAAACTTGCATCAATTTGAATACTTTTTGAAATAGTGGAGTGGGGAAGCAAGGTAGTGTTTGAGAATAGGAGTATATTTGTCTATTGAGAGGAATGAACTTTAGGGAAATTATGTTGTAAATTGCTTGTATTGAGTTGTTAAGGTGTGTCTGTTTGTTGTTCAGGAATGAGGCAATTGTAAAGGCCGGAGATGGTTATGTTGGGATTGGTGGTGTGTTTAACCCCTTCAGTACTGGGACACTTGTTTTGTATATTGTGCTTATTATTGTGCCCTACTGCTATAAATGAAGCTGACACACTCTTCTTTATCCATTCAGACTCATCATCCTTGCAACACACACACACACACACACACACACACACACACACACACACACACACACACACACACACATCTCAAACTGGGATTTCACTGTTTATTCATTTATTTATTTGTGTATTCAGTTTTTCACTATTTGTTTAGGTGTGGGATTTTGTTTTCATTCATTATATTCATTCCTTTACCTGTGTACTTTTTATTTAGTTTGTTTCACTATTCATGTACACTGAGGGAAGCAGTTTTATTTATTTTATTGTTGCACTGCATAACACTCAAGGAATTTATCTCATTATTTTGTTTGTTTCACTTTGCATAACACTTGAGGAAGCAATCTTATTATTTACTTTGTTTGTTTAATCATTTCCTGACATCTTTATATCCTTTTATGCATAACAGACTCAAAGAAATAAACGAAAACAAAAAGTATGCAATAGAAAATATAGGGAGAGGAAAAATCAATCGAAGAATTTATGATGTTTGTGTGTGTGTGTGTGTGTGTGTGTGTGTGGTTAGGTTAGGTTATATTTCCTATGTCACAGGTGTCTAGTTTATTGGTTTTCCCTCATTTATCCCTGACTTTTGGTTAATTCTTTGTATCTTTAAGGGGACTGGCAAAGTAGTGGGAGTTTTTTAATTGTTTTTCTTGCTCCCCTTCCCAGTTTGCCCCTTAAACAAAAAACAAAACATTAAACCCAATCTAGACACCGTAAGGCTTCTAATAATTGTCTTGCCTCACTGTAGAGTAAATAGGAGAGTAATAATAATGGTGAAGTTGAATAATGATAGTGAAGGTATCTATTCTCTGCTAAACGATTCACTATTACACAATATTTCACTGTTACAATTGTTCACCTTTATTGCCTCTTGCCTGTTAATGATTGGCCATGCTCTGTTTTTTACCATGCTCTCTCTCTCTCTCTCTCTCTCTCTCTCTCTCTCTCTCTCTCTCTCTCTCTCTCTCTCTCTCTCTCTCTCTCTCTCTCTCTCTCTTCAGGTAAATATAGTTGCATTGGTTTGGCTGTGTTAGTATGTATTCTCATTCACATTATTAATTTATCACCTTCAATTATTATTACTACTACCGTTATTATTACTGTAGTTTACTATTTATACTTTCATGTTCTGCTTATTATTTGTCGATTTTCTACAGCTTCAGAAACTCATGTGGGGATTGAAATAGTACAGACTGTGGCCATTAATTAATCTTCTGACCTCCATAGACCCTTGCTAATGTCAGTGAAAGCATCTAATAGGACAAAAATACTACTAATAAATAAAAGAATAAAAGCATCTAATAGGATAAAATAATAATAATAAATAAAGACATGAATGGTTTGAGTGAATGAGTGAGTGAGTGAGTGGTGAGGACCCATCATGCATCAGAGGGCTTATCACCACCACCACCACCACCACCACCACTACCATCCTGAAGGGGAGATAAACACTGGTTGGTGGTGGTGGGTGTTGAGGGGCAGACAGTGCTTCGGTAACCAGCCAGCGTGTGTCAGTGTGGGTTACCAGGCATGTCAGAAATGTGCACTCGTAATAAAGGGGTTTCGTTGGAGTGAATGTTTTATATGTGTGACAGTGTGTAAGTAGGGAGGGCACACACACACACACACACACACACACACACACACACACACTCACTTCAGATCATTAACTAGTGTTGTAAGGGGTCTAATATTCATGGGGCTATAGTGTTACATGTAATATCAACTTTCTATTTATACCAGACTAGCTATATCACACACGCACACACACACACACACACACACACACACACACACTCATTCAAATTTAGTGAGTCATAATCTTTTCAAAGGGCGGTGTTAGCTGACAGTGTGGTAACATTGAGACAACACAGTGCCTAATGTGCAGATGTGGCAGAGAAAGAGAGAGAGAGAGAGTGTAGAATGTTGATCAGTGGGGTTTTCAAGAGTGTTTCTCCAGTTAATAATGTAGAAATCTTGTCATTCTGCCTCTATAACCACAAAAACACCCTTGAAAAACTTGTGCCAAAATAAATAGAGCCTTTTGTAATAGCAGAGGTGAAGCACAGAAGTATTTGAGAACACGAGTCACAGGGGATAATGAAAACTAGTGAAGATTTGAAGATACATGACATAGAGGAATTAAGTTTGAATGCAGTTAAGAGAGGAACCAGTGAAGTGTTGAAAGAGGAAGAGAAGCAAAGTAAATAATGCACTAAACTATGGAAGAAGGGAAGTGTGAGGATAAAAAAAGATTAAGTTGTTAAAGAGGAAGAGAAGCAAAGTAAATAAATGCACTGAACTATGGAAAACGGGAAGTGTGAGGATAAAAAAAGAAGATTAAATTGTTAGAGAGGAAGAGAAGCAAAGTAAATAATGCACTGAACTATGGAAGAAGGGAAGTGTGAGGATAAAAAAAGAAGATTAAATTGTTAGAGAGGAAGAGAAGCAAAGTAAATAATGCACTGAACTATGGAAGAAGGGAAGTGTGGGGGTAAAAAAAGAAGATTAAATTGTTAAAGAGGAAGAGAAGCAAAGTAAATAATGCACTGAACTATGGAAGAAGGGAAGTGTGGGGGTAAAAAAAGAAGATTAAATTGTTAAAGAGGAAGAGAAGCAAAGTAAATAATGCACTGAACTATGGAAGAAGGGAAGTGTGAGCATAAAAAATGAAGATTAAATTGTGAAGTAAACCAGTTAGATCTTTTTTTTTTATGTAAGGGGGGGGGGAGGCTGGCTAAGGGCAACAAAAACAGTGACATGTATTGGGAGATGCCACATTATAATTTAACATCAAACACGCAGAAAGATTTAGTGTTATGAAACGGAATAACTCAATATGAATTTAGAATGAAGATGAACCTTAACCCCTTCAGTACTGGGACACATTTTTATAAGTTTTGGGTGTGATTAGATGATTTTATTGACATTTGGAAGTGTGTATGGAGGTGAGAAGATTAATGGCCACAGTCTGTACTATTTTAACCCCTTCAGTACTGGGACACATTTTTACCACGAGTTTTGGGTGTGATTAGACGATTTTATTGACATTAGCAAGGGTCTATGGAGGTGAGAAGATTAATGGCCAGAGTCTGTACTGTTTTAACCCCCATATGAGTTAATGAAGTAGCTAAAAAATTGATAAATAATAAGCAGAACAAAGATGAAAACTTGTCCCAGTACTGAAGGGATTAAAAGGAATAACTTAATGTAGGTTGACAATTCTTGACCTCAAAAAATAAGAAACTAATAAGCATAGAGTAGAATTTAACACTTCTGTATGTGGGAGAGAGAGAGAGAGAGAGAGAGAGAGAGAGAGAGAGAGAGAGAGAGAGAGAGAGAGAGAGAGAGAGAGAGAGAGAGACTTTACATGAGCTTAAACCACTAAATCATTTCAATCCAAGAGAGAGAGAGAGAGAGGGAGAGAATGTTTATTGTTGTTGTTATTCTCTCAGTATTTTAAGGGGTAGAGAAGAGAGAGAGAGAGAAGAGAGACAAGACAGGGGAGTGATAGGAAAGATAGTGCTGTGTTCATCCTGTTATAGACTTGAATGAAGAGAGACAGCAGACTGAGAAGGATGTTTTGTTTTAGTCATGTTTTGGTGGCGGGTATTAAGAGAGAGAGAGAGAGAGGAAACGCATACTATTTTGTTCATATTACTGTTATTGCTATGGTCTTGAAACATAGATTTAGATATACACCAAAAATAATAGAATAGCAGCTTTTCTATTTCATTTATTTATTTGCTTATTATTGATGTGTTTTTTTCTTTTTGAGATCACTAACCCCTTCAGTACTGGGACACATTTTTACCATGAGTTTTGGGTGTGATTAGACGCTTTTATTGACATTAACAAGGGTCTATGGAGGTGAGAAGATTAATGGCCAGAGTCTGTACTATTTTAACCCACACATGAATTTCTGAAGCTGTACAAAATCGACAATAAGCAGAATAAATATGAAAAACACATCCCAGTACTTAAAAGGTTAAATCAAAGCTGTTTCTCTCTTATTAATCTCTCTTGGATGTGATTAGATGATTTTATTGATATTAAGAAGGTTATATTAAAGTCTGTACTATTTTAATCCTCATTTGAATTTCTGAAGGTATATAAGATCAAATAATAAGCAGAATAAATGTTAAAATGCATCCCAGTACTGAAGGGGTTAATATAGTTAGTTTCCTGGGCATTATCAGTGTAGTAAATGTCAAAGTGCCTTCATTCAATAAGGTCATAAGTGCAGTTGTGTTGGTGGTGGTGGTGGTGGTGGTGGTGGTGGTCTGTGTATCGTACCTCTTATCTGCTATTGTTGTACTTGTTTAACTTTCTTTGTGTGTGTGTGTTAGTGTGTTTTTATTATTTTTTTTCTTTCTTGTGTGTGTTTTAATTTTTTTTATTGGTTTATGTTTTGGTGTTTGTTTTATTTAGACTTCTTTTTTTCTTTTTTCTGTTTTTTTTAATATTTTTTCTTCCAAGGGGGAGTTTGTACTATTGATCTTTCCCGTTCATCCATCCATCTATTTATCTATCTATCTATCAATCTATCAATCTCTATCTATCTTTCTATATGTAACTATCCTTCCCTTTTCCCTTCCCTTCCCTTCCCTTCCCTTCCCTTCCCTTCCCTTCCCTTCCCTTCCCTTCCCTTCCCTTCCTTCCTTCCTTCCTTCCTTCCTTCCTTCCTTCCTTCCTTCCTTCCTTCCTTCCTTCCTTCCTCCCTCCCTCCCTCCCTCCCTCCCTCCCATCAACCACCATTACATCCCAATAACTATATAATTCACCCCATCCATTCACCCATCACACTGCAAGGTCAGGTCAAGTTAGGTCAGCATTGTTACCACTGACCTCCTCTGACCTTCCTCTGCTTGCCTAATCTTGATGCTGTGGAAGTTTGTCTTATATTCTCAAACACTTCTGTACTTCACCTCTGCTATTTGAAAAGGCTTTGTTTGAGTTGATATGAGTTTTTAGGTGTTTTTTTATGGTTTTTAGAGGCAGAATGATGAGGTTTTTTATGTTATTTACTGGAGAAATACTCTAAAAACCATGCTAGTAATTTCTGTGGTCTTGAAAAATAGTTGTAGTGAGAAAGCAAAGCAATCTGAATACCAATCTTATAAATTTTTACATTAATCTGCATTGTGGGAGCTTGAAGAATGGAAATAATAGTTGATCTCTCATGGAAGGATATTGGTAAAAGATGACCCATACCCCATATTAACAGAGGTTCTTAAGTATGTATTTCTGAGATGAATTTGTAGTGTTGCATCTTAACCTAACCTGAAACTGGTGTTGTATTTCGGTCATTATCTCATCACCACTACATTTGAAGCTGGTGATGAGTGAGATAATGGTTTAAGTACAACACCAATTTGAAAAGGTCAAGATGGATTGCAAAACTAGAAAAGAAAACATTGCATACTTAAGAATCAGTGTTAATATGAACCTGGCAGTATTTTGGTGAGAGATGTGTGTTGTTGTTGTTGTTGTTGTTGTTGTTGTTGTTACCTTTATCATTGTCATATCTTTTGTGGTCAGTTTGTTTACCAGTCTGCTCTATAACAATGTACAGAATTAACTTTGGCAGAGAAGTGATGAGTGTTACGTTATGCAGAGAAGCAGTGATGGTAACGAGACGAAGTATTTTATTTATTTCTATTTTCACTTTATATTTCTTTTGTTATTTTGTTATCATGTCTGGTTTTCAATGTGAGGATTCTTACACTAGACTATTACAAGGCAGAGAAGTATTGAGTGTTGCGAGAGAAGAAGACGTAATATTTCTTTTTGTTATTTATCTATTTCTATCTGTCTATCTGTTTCTATCTATCTATCTATCTGGTTTTCAGTGTGGGATTATTACACAGTGACTATTTCAACCCTTAAACAGCGGGTGGGGAAAGTGATTATCTGCATGCACGACAGTAAAATTTCTTATAGCCACAAAACTATGATAAAAAAGCACTTATAATATTCTTGTGTCCCAGGGTGTATCTAGAGAAAACGATGTGCCAAGCTGTTAACTGGGGACTGTAGAAAACATTAGCTATCACAGACATATATTACTTCCATGTTTCAATAGGGGATGGTCGTTTCTTAAGGGTTAACTATCAAGGAAACAAGCTAGGATAGTCAGAATTGGAGGGAAAGTAGAGGAAAGGTGGAGGAAACTTTGTGTGGAGGGAGGAAACCAGAGCTAACTTGTGGAGGGAGATATGGAGGAAAGAATAGGAAGGTGTAGCAGGAAAATTTTTTAAAAGTCTGGTTTTTTAATACTTTTTTCAATGTGTTCAGTGTCGTATCTTGTTAATTTGTTTCTATGACTTGTACTTTTGTCATCAGTTTTCTGTTTCATCCTTCTGTATCCATTTCTATCTTTGCTCTCCTTTTTTTCTTCTCTCTCTTCTCTTTTTTTTCTTCTTATTTATTTCTTTGTAAACACTAAGCTTACTTATAATGACTAAAAACATCAAGATTGCAATAAGCTCTACCATTATCATCAAATCCTATAAAGTTTAAGTCTAGATACACTGGTGAGCTCCTCAAACACTCACCTCTACTTATAGAAGACTCATCAGTGCTGGAACACATTATTACCATGAGTTTTTGGTGTGATTAGATGATTTTATTGACATCAGGAAGGGTTTATGGAGGTCAGAAGATTATTATTATTGTCATTATTCTATTTCCCCACATGAGTTTCTGAAGCTGCATAAAATCAACAAATAATGAGAATAAATATGAAAATGTGTCCCAGCACTGAAGGGGTTAAGATGATTAGAATCTATACATATTAGAAGGTTAATTTTGTGTACACTTTATATAGGAACATAGAATAGGAACTTACATATGTTAAATCACTGCTAATCATTCCTCTCTCTCTCTCTCTTCATCAGGCATCAAGGGAGCCACAGAAGACAGGAGGCGGCGGCGGCGAGACAAGGCAGCGACGGGCCACCCCTTAGTGCCACAGCGACCCTCACCACCACCCCACAACAATGAATGGGGACACAGGTGACGCTACCCTCCCTGCCACCACCACCACCACCCCCGTCAGACGCTCGGGAAGGACGCGCAAACCTAACTCGCGGTTTGCAGACGATGAGGTGGACAGTTGCTTCAAGAAGATAGTGTCCGGGTTAGCCTCTCCTGACTGCACCTCCACCCCCTCCCTAGGCCGCCCCAGGAAGGCCACGGCACGCAGGAAGGACAGCAGGAGTGAGGAGGCGGAGGACAGGAGTGACCGGGGCAGGAAGGACGCGAAGGAGGAGGAGGAGGAGTGTGAGGAGAAGAGGAAGGAGAGAAGCGAGGAGGTGGAGGAAACTAACCCCAAAATCGAGGGGAGGAAACCCAGCCACAATGAAGAGAGAAGGGAGGACTCGCAGGAAAGAGAGAGGAGGAGGGAAGACGGGGAGGAGAAGAAGGAGAAGAGGAGGAGGAAGGACAGCGTAGAAGAGGACAGCAGAGACAAGCCGTGCCATGCCATACCTAACGGCCTGGAGGAAGGGAGGGAGGGTGAGGAGGGCATTAGGACAACACGCAGCGGCAGGCCAGTGGAGGAAGGGCGCAGGAAAACCAGGAAGAGAGGGAGAGGGAGGGAGGAACAGCAGGGAGAACAGGAGGAGGAACCCGAGCAAGAAGCAGTAACATCACCCTTGGAAATTGAAGAGAGAGTGAAAGGGAGTGTGGAGGGTGCGTCACACTTCACCGCAGACACACTAGACTCCCTCCCTGCGTGTGATAAGGGTGAGAGACTAACGCAGGGAGAGGCGAGGGAGAGTCAGGGTGATGTGGATATAACACCCTCACACACACACACAGACACACACACAGACACCTCACTCCCCACTGCAAAGCCTCAAGATGGTGATGACGGCATTAACACTGACAACAACAACCCCACAGCATCACCACCCACCGTCATCACCAACGGAACCATCACCTCCACAGCCATCAACACCACCACCACCACCACCACCACCACCGCCACCAGCCACACCCCAACCACCACTGCCATCACCACCATCACCACCACCATCTCCGCCATCACCATCCCCACCACCACACACGCGCAGCACCCCACACCCCCCTCAGACCCCAGACTTCACAGGGGAGCAAGAAATACCCCTGTGGTAGGACACTCAGAAGTAGAGGGAGACAGTATTATTCTCCCTTCCTTACCTCCCCCTCCCCTCCCCTCAGACAGCCCGGGGAGTGCAGACCAGAAGAAAATGGCGTGTGAGAATATTCCTTTACCTCCCGATTTCTCTTCTCCCAGGGTGGAGGAGAAGAAAGGGGGAGGAAAGAGGGAACGGAGAGACAGGGAGGAAAGTGGAGGGGTGTCAGGGAAAGTGGAGGAGAAGGAAGAGGAGGATGTGCCAGGCTCCCCTCTGTCCAAACGGAGGAGAGAAGTGGAGGTTGTGAGGAAGGAGAAGGAGGAGAGCAAGGAGGAGGAAAGTAAGCGGAAGAGACTTGTGGACGTCAAGGAGGAGGACAAGAGGAAGCGGAGGAAAGTGGAGGAAACTGATGACAAGGATAAAGATAAAGAGAAGGAGGAGGAAAACACTAACAAGAACCCAAAAGAAACACTCACTTCACCCTCCATCACAGCCACAGCCCCTACCACAGCCCCAGCCCCAGTCCCAGCCCCTGTCCCTGCCCCTGCCACACCCACACCCCCTCCCATGCCCCCCCTGCCCAGGAAACCCACAGGACACACCCCACAGAACTCTCCAAAGACTAGGAGAGAAAGTAAAGATTCTCGCGATTCTGTCTCCTCTCCCAAACTAGAAAGAGAGAGGGAGAAGGACTCAGCCAGACGGAACAGGGAGTCCTTACGCAACAAGACCGCATCCCTGGACGTCCCTAGAGACCCCAAGGACCCCAGGGCAGGCAGGGAGTCCCACAGAGAGGCGGTAAACTCCCTCAAAAGTGACACCAACGCAGGGCAGGGTGAGGAGGCCGGCAGGGAGGTGTGTGACGGTGACAAAAGGGTGTTAGCTGAGTCAGGGAGGAACGTGAGGCTAAGGGAGGAATGTGCCAAGGGTGAGAAGACTGCGGTGAAGGGAAGGGAGGGTAAGGGTGACAAGGAGGTGAAGGGGAAGGATGACGGTAAGGGTGTGAAGAGTGAAAGGGAGAAGAGTAAGAGTGAGAGAGCCACATCCAGGAGCAATAAGGGTGAGAAGGACACAGGGAGGAATCGAGAGGAGACCACCAAGAGCACCAGAGACACGAGGAACAAGGATGACAACAGGAACAAGACCGAACGAGACGCCATCAAGACAGAAACCCCAGAGAAGACCCACGAGGAAACACACACAGACGAACACACACTCTTCCCACGGCAGGAGACGGGGCTAACTGGGACGGGCGTGGAGGTCTTCCTGGGATTGTCCTCGGCCTCCACCACCGGCATACCCTTCCTTGACGACACCGCAGCCCCTACAGAGGAGATCCCTGGGCTGTCTATCCTCGCCGCCACTGACCCACCACGCCCAAGACTGCCACCCAAGAAGGAGCAGTCACACCGCAGCTGGTTCGCCATTGGTTCGGGCCGCAGGAACCAGGAGGAGGAGAAGAAGGAGGTGAAGGAGGAGGAGAAGGAGGACACCACAACGACGGAGAAGGAGGAAAACGCAGCGGAGGAGAAGGAAAACGTGAAAGTGGAGACGGAAGAAGAGGAGGCGCGCAAACGGAAGGAAGCGGAGGAGAGGGAGGCCAGGAATCGCGCGGTGGTGGAGGAGCGGCTCAAGTCCTTCGTTCCGCTGCAGGAGAACGTGTACATTGGGGAGCGGAAGAGGACGAAGAGGAGCAAGGAGGTGCGGCGGATGGTGTGCGACTGTTCCCTGACGAAGGAGGAGGTGGAGCGAGGCGAGGTGGGCTGCGGCGACGACTGCCTCAACAGACTCCTTATGATTGAGTGGTGAGTGTGCCTTGGGTGTGTTAGGTTAGGTTAGGTTAGGTTAGCTGTGTCTGTGTGTGTGTGTGTTTGGTATAGAGTGTCTTCTTTGTAGTGTGTGTTTGTGTGTGTTTGGGATTCTTATGTGTCTGTGTTTAGTGTGTGTGTGTGTGTGTGTGTGTCTTTCCTGTGTGTCAATCTTTGTGTTATGTGTCCTGCAGTTCAGATTTGATGAGGAAATTAATCCTTATTGCCATAGAGATAGATGAAAATATGAGGTTTTAGAAATATCAATGCTACTATTCTACATCATACACACACACACACACACACACACACACACACACACACACACACACACACACACAAGGCAAGTAAGGCAGCACAGAGGCAAGAAGGAAAGCTAACAATATATCCTAACCTTTCCTTCTTAATGCCTATCAATGTTTATATAAGCTAGAAACTGCAAACATATCTATTTCTAATCCCTTCTCTCTGTCACCTGTCATTTTAAAGTAATATATTCATTGCATTGGAGTGGTGAAACAGTACAAGTCACAGTGAAACAATTGGTATGATGACCTGAGAGAAGTGAATAACATTTGATTTAGTCTCTCGTGAATTTTGAGATGACATGTTACGCTGTTAGGAAAGGCATGGATAGTGAATGTAAAGGAAAGAGGAAGATTTGTAAAAGATTGACACAAGTTAGAGGAAAAGATGAAGATGGTTTGGTAGTAATTGTAAAGGAAAGATTTGTAAAAGATAGACACAAGTTAGGAAAAGAAATGAAAGAGGCATGGATAGAGAAGATAAAGAAAGATTTGGAAGAGAAAGATAGATACAAGTTATGAAAAGAAATGAAAAAGAGAGGATAGAGGAGATAAAGAAAGATTTGGAAGAGAAAGATAGATACAAGTTATGAAAAGAAATGAAAAAGAGAGGATAGAGGAGATAAAGAAAGATTTGGAAGAGAAAGATAGATACAAGTTATGAAAAGAAATGAAAAAGAGAGGATAGAGGAGATAAAGAAAGATTTGGAAGAGAAAGATAGATACAAGTTATGAAAAGAAATGAAAAAGAGAGGATAGAGGAGATAAAGAAAGATTTGGAAGAGAAAGATAGATACAAGTTATGAAAAGAAATGAAAAAGAGAGGATAGAGGAGATAAAGAAAGATTTGGAAGAGAAAGATAGATACAAGTTATGAAAAGAAATGAAAAAGAGAGGATAGAGGAGATAAAGAAAGATTTGGAAGAGAAAGATAGATACAAGTTATGAAAAGAAATGAAAAAGAGAGGATAGAGGAGATAAAGAAAGATTTGGAAGAGAAAGATAGATACAAGTTATGAAAAGAAATGAAAAAGAGAGGATAGAGGAGATAAAGAAAGATTTGGAAGAGAAAGATAGATACAAGTTAGGAAAAGAAATAAAAAGAAGCATGGGTAGAGAAGGGAAAGAAAGATTTGTAAGAGAAAGATAAACACAAATTAGAAAAAGATGAAAAGGGCATAGGTAGTAAATGTAATGAAAGATATGTAAGAGAAAGAAAGATACAAAATAGAAAGAGAAGAAAAATATATAGTAGAGAATATAAAGAAAGGCTTGTAAGGAAAAGAAAGATACATGTTGGTGAAAAAGATAATCAAATATGTATGAGTAACAAATATTAAAGAAAGGTGTTAAGGAGAAAGAAGGATTTAGATTAGAGGAAGAGATGGAATGTGTATAGATAGAGAATATAAAAGATTAGTAAGAGAAAGATTTAAGTTAGAGAAAGAAAGGAGCGTAGAGAAAGAAATGAGAGTGATGAGGTAAGGAGAGTAGCACATTCCGGTGGTGGTGGTGGTGGTGGTGGTGGTGATGACTGTAAATGACAAAGGTGATGCAGCAGCAGTGGTGGTGGTGAGGAACTGTTAACCTTTGTGGTGCTGTGTACAAAGTGTTGATCACTGTGTTGGGGTGTTATGATGACGCACAACACAGATGAAGACGACTGTGTCCACTTTGTTACCAGTCTTTGCTGAGTGTCTCGCTGTGCTCAGCAAAGAAATGTGTGTCCGTCAGATTGTACTATGAAAAAAATGTTGAAGTGAAGTAACATCAAACATTACCTTCCTGACACACAAAGAAAATAAAATGTTATGTAAATCTTCACTCAGAGATTTACTAGCAAATTTAGAATGTTGAAATTGATAATGATGATAATAATAATAATAATAATAAAAATAGTAATAATAATAATAATAATAAAAATGATAATAATAATAATACAATACCAGAATAGTGTCAATGTGAAAAGAAATTTAACTATAAGTGAAAACAGATACAAAGAATGTTATATAATTTTTGATTAACAAAATAGAATACTTTGAAACCACAGTTGCCAAACATGTCATAGGAATACAGCAGCACAGACACCAGGCTGTGTGTGTGTGTGTGTGTGTGTGTGTGTGTGTGTGTGTGTGTGTGTGTGTGCTCAGTTGTTCTCTGAATTGATCTGTATTACAATGATTCCTACCAGAGAAGAAGGGTATTGCTTTCCAAACATTTTGGTTCAGGAATGGTGTTCAGGAATGAATTAAGCCTGAAGACTGAGGTAAATACAATAGTAAACATTCTTGATATATAATGGTAATACATACAGTAATAGTAGATAGCAACACTGCATATTGATATTGCATTGATACATGGTGGTGGTATACATATTTACATGAAATTTGCTATCAACACTCAAGCAAATCATTAAGAAAATAGAAAGAATATATAAAATTAGCAAATTTGAAAATAATGAAAAAAAAGAAAATAATTAAAGTCAGTGATTCTGACGTATAAAGAGAAGGAAATTAAGAATATGAAAAATAACGGTAATGGATTTTGAGTATTTACAATTTTAAGATGAAGTTAATAGAGTGAGTGTTACAAGTTTAATCTCATCTCAAATTGCTCATAACTCAAACCAATTATCCACACTGAAATTCATTAAAATGCCATTAATTTGTTCCACCCTCCCACCCACCAACCCACCCACCCACCTCCACAGAAAAGATGTGTATTGCCAAGGAAAAGACACTTATAAATGAAAGAATATTGTATAAAAACATGAAGCATAACAAAGCAATAACAAACCGATTTTCTGAAGTACACTACATTTCATCTCAGTAGTCAGGGGTGCGTTTATTTGGAAGTTAGCCCCTCGTGTTGTCCTTCTCCCCTTCACTTTGGACATTGGATCAGCTGTGAGTGTACTGGCTGCTCTAGTACTCACAGAAAGACTCCCTGACAGACCTGTACTACACACTGGTGACATTACTACTCATTGAAGGAAGTGTTAACTAAGACAGACAAAGAGAGAGAGAGAGAAGAACAAGTGTATGGATGAGGATGATAGGTGGAAATAGGCAGAGGTGTTCACATAGGGACTGCCAGGAATAGGTCTAACAGCCTCTTGCAGCCTACCTCATTTTTTTTATGTTCTTATATAACGAGCCTGTGAGAAATTTGTGAACACTTTTATAACTTGGTGGAGGAGAAAGGCTGAAGAGATGACAGGAGTTTTAGTTTTGTGCCTTTTCAGTTACTTTAGCTCACTATAAACACTGATATAATTGGTGAAGTTACTGGTTACACTCTTAATACGTATGTCACCTGTTTCTTGGTCTACATGTGTACCAACAACTGTTTTCTCTTTTTGGGGAGTGTTGACATCTTGCGGGTAACATTAATGCTACACTTTATTGTTGAACTTAATTAATATATCTTTCCTCACTTCCACTTGACGGAATTTTGTTTATTGCTCTATTTTTTTTCCTGTGGGTGGTGTTTTTAACTTTTTTTACGATTTACTTCATGTTCCTTATTAACAAACCAACACTGAGTTCTTTGGCCTTAACTCACAGCCATCTCAAAGCATTCTACAAGCTAAAGACCATTCAATATACTCTTTTTAACAATCTTTTCTATCCTTCTTGTCGATTTTTGTTCAGATTTCATTGTTTTAGGAGTGTGTTGTGTATGTCGCAGTGAAAGAGTTTAAAAGTAGTTATCGAAGGTGGTTTGCTTCAGCCTCCTGTTATGAATGTTTGGAAGTGAATTAGAGGTGTTGTTAGGGGTGTTAGGGCTGTCATTGGCTGGTGTTAGAGGATGTGTCATTGGCTGGTGTTAGAGGTGTGTCATTGCTTGGTGTTAGAGGATGTGTCATTGGCTGGTGTTAGGGGCTGTGTCATTACCTGGTGTTAGAGGATGTGTCATTACCTGGTGTTAGAGGATGTGTCGTTGCTTGGTGTTAGGGGCTGTGTCGTTGGCTGGTGTTAGGGGCTGTGTCATTGCATAGTGTTAGGGGCTGTGTCGTTGCTTGGTGTCAGGAGCTGTGTCACTGCCTGGTGTTGGGTGTTGTGTCATTGGGTGGTGCTACTTGCTTTGAACCAACTTAGAACCAACAGTCAGACATAATGAGATAAACAACAACACAAAAAGCTCATTTACCACAACACAATAAATACTTCCATGGCAGTGAAAAACAAAAAAGGAAACACATGAACTGAACATATTAGAGACAGAATGGAGGGTTTTCACTGCACCAACTAGCTCAGAACCAGTATTTGTTCACCAGTCAAAGCAAAAAAATGGAGTGAGTGACAATTTGTACCTTTATTATTTATTTATTCATTTTTTATTAAAGCAGTTTTGAATTATCCATAAGTCAGGACACTTTTACCTTGAACTTCTATTGTAGTGCTTTAAAAGTGTTAATGAGGATATGATTAGTGATGTATTGATAGAGTAATACTGCAGAGTTATGGGATTCCTTGATATTGATAGGGAAGTATGGGAAATTGTGTGAGAGAGAGAGAGAGAGAGAGAGAGAGAGAGAGAGAGAGAGAGAGAGAGAGAGGGGCAATAGTTCAAGAATCATAATAATATCTTCTTAGTTAAACACTTCTAAACATCATCTTTGTGTCTTAACTTCCTCTTACACATTTCCTCCTCCTCCTCCTCCTCCTCTTCCTCTTCCTCTTCCTCTTCCTCCTCCTCCTCCTCCTCCTCCTCCTCCTCCTCCTCCTCCTCCTCCTCCTCTTCCAGTTTTCTCTCCTTCACAGTATTTATGTCACAAGATAAACTAAAGACAGAGAGAATATATACAGTGTCAGGGTAGCAGGGCAAGATAAAAGACAATATATGGGAGAAAATTGGCAACAGTGAAGGTGGGAAGGAGGAAAACAGTGCATTGAACCTGTAGTGTGTGTGTGTGTGTGTGTGTGTGTGTGTGTGTGTGTGTGTGTGTGTCAAATTGAAGAATAAGAGTGAAGGAGTGAGTATATTAGAGAGAGAGAGAGAAGGGAGGGAGATAACTACATAAAAGTTAATAGTAAAAATAGAGTAAAGAAAAGAAAAAAATAACAGTACAAGAAATAGACTGGATAATAATAGAGAGAGAGAGAGATAACTATATATAAAAGTTAATAGTAGAAATAAAAGATTAAAAAAATATTAGCACAAGAAATAGACTAGAAATAATGATTAGTAAAAGGAAAGCCTTACTCTTCACCACCACCATCACCACCACCACCACCACCACCACCACCACCACCACCACCACCACCACCACCACCACCACCACCACCAACACCAACATAAAAAAACAAACATATTTTTAATCTTGTGTGTCTTTTTTCTATAGATTGATTAAGTTAGACACATGTGGTGATTACTGTAGGTGGTGTAGTAGTGGTGTTGTTGCTTACTGAACTAACTCTTGGGCAATGATCTGGTGTTGAAACGGCCTCATTATCTTTTTTTTATTATATTTTTCATTTTTTTTCTTTATCTTGTTTTTTTATTACTTGACACTTTTTTTCTCTTTGTTTTGTTTTCTGTTTTTTTTTCTTCTTTTTTCTTCTTTTTTTCCTTTTTTCCTCTCATCTTCTCTCCTTTCCTCTCCTCTCTCTCTCCCCATTAGAATTTTTTTTTATTTTCTTGTTACTTTTCCTTTTTTTCTCTTTATACCGTACTATTTTTTATTTATTATTATTTATTCTTTTTATTTATTTATTTATTTTTTTGTTACCTTTTTTACTGTTAGGAGTGTTTTGGTATGGGAGAAGGGTTGGTGTGGTAGTGTTTTCCTTTCCTTCAGTGGCAGTGGTGTTGTGTGGTGTTGTATGGTGTTGTGGGAGGGTTCTGTGGTGTTCTGTGGTGTGGTGTGGGAGGGTTTG
>JAHFWG010000050.1:110828-119103 GCA_020233015.1 Callinectes sapidus | reverse complement strand
CCTTCCCTTCCCTTCCCTTCCCTTCCCTTCCCTTCCCTTCCTTCCTTCCTTCCTTCCTTCCTTCTTTCCTTCTTTCCTGCTTTCCTGCTTTCCTTCCTTCCTTCCTTCCTTCCTTTTCTTTCCTTTCCTTTCCTTTCCTTTCCTTTCCTTCCCTTCCCTTCCCTTCCCTTCCCTTCCTTTCCTTTCCTTTCCTTTCCTTTCCTTTCCTTTCCTTTCCTTTCTTTCTTTCTTTCTTTCTTTCTTTCTTTCTTTCTTTCTTCCTCCCTCCCTCCCTCCCATCAACCACCATCACATCCCAATAACTAAATAATTCACCCCATCCATTCACCCATCACACTGCAAGGTCAGGTCAGGTTAGGTCAGCACTGTTACTGCTGACCTCCTGCTGACCCTCCTCTGCTTGCCTAATCTTGATGCTGTGGAAGTTTGTCTTATATTCTCAAACACTTCTGTACTTCACCTCTGCTATTTCAAAAGGCTTTGTTTGAATTGGTATGAGTTTTTTAGGCGTTTTTTATGGTTATAGAGGCAGAATGATGAGGTTTTCTATGTTATTTACTGGAGAAATACTCTTGAAAACCAGGCTAGTCATTTCTGTAGCCTTGGAAAATAGTTGTAGTGAGAAAGCAAAGCGATCTGAATACCAATCTTATAAGTTTTTACATTAATCTGCATTGTGGGAGCTTGAAGAATGGAAGTAATAGTTGATCTCTCATGGAAGGATATTGGTAAAAGATGACCCATAGCCCATAGTAACACAGATCCTTAAGTATGTATTTCTTAGATGAATTTGTAGTGTTGCATCTTAACCTAACCTGAAACTGGTGTTGTATTTCGGTCATTATCTCATCACCAGTACATTTGAAGCTGATGATGAGTGAGATAATGGCTAAGTACAACACCAATTTGAAAAGGTTAAGAAGAATTGCAAAACTAGAAAAGAAAATATTGCATACTTAAGAATCTGTGTTAATATGAACCCGGCAGTTTTGGTGAGAGATGTGCATTGTTGTTGTTGTTGTTGTTGTTGTTACCTTTATCATTGTCATTTCTTTGGTGGTTTCGTTTGTTTACCAGTCTGCTCTATAACAATGTACGGAATTAACTTTGGCAGAGAAGTGATGAGTGTTACGTTAGGCAGAGAAGCAATGATGGTAACGAGAGAAGTATTTAATTTTTATCTTTATTTTATAGTTCTTTTGTTATTTTGTTATCCTGTCTTGTTTTCAATGTGGGATTCTTATACAAGACTATTACAAGGCAGAGAAGTAATGAGTGTTGCGAGAGAAAACATAATATTTCTTTTGTTATTTATTATCCTGTATGGTTTTTCACTGTGGGACAGTAAAATTTCTTATAGCCACAAAACTATGATAAAAAAGCACTTATAATAGCCTTGTGGCCCAGAGTGTATCTAGAGAAAACGATGTGCCAAGCTTTTAACTGGGGACTGTAGAAAACATTAGCCATCACTAACATATATTACTTCCATGTCTCAATAGGGGATGGTCGTTTCTTAAGGGTTAACTATCAAGGAAGCAAGCTAGGATGGTCAGAACTGGAGAGAAGGTAGAGGAAAGATGGAGGAAACTTTGTGTGGAGGGAGGAAACCAGCGCTAACTTGTAGAGGGAGATATGGAGGAAAGAATAGGAAGATGTGGTGGGAAAATTTTTTAAAAGTCTGGTTTTTTAATACTTTTTTCAATGTGTTCAGTGTCGTATGTCGTTAATTTGTTTCTATGACTTGTACTTTTGTCATCATTTTTCTGTTTCATCCTTCTTTATCCATTTCTATCTTTGCTCTCCTTTTTTTCTTCCCTCTCTTCTCTCCCTTCTCCTTTTTTTCTTTTTCTCTCTTTATAAACACTGATTTCACTTATAATGACTAAAAACATCAAAATTGCAATAAACTGTACCATTACCATCAAATCCTATAAAGTTTTAGTCTAGATACACTGGTGAGCTCCTCAAACACTCACCTCAACTTATAGAAGACTCATCAGTACTGGAACACATTATTACCATGAGTTTTTGGTGTGATTAGATGATTTTATTGACATCAGGAAGGGTTTAATAAGGTCAAAGGATTATTATTATTATTATCTTTATTCTATTTCTCACATGAGTTTCTGAAGTCGCATAAAATCAACAAATAACGAGAATAAATATGAAAATGTGTCCCAGCACTGAAGGGGTTAAGATTATTAGAATCTATACATATTAGAAGGTTAATTTTGTGTACACTTTATATAGGAACATAGAATAGGAACTCATATACGTTAAATCATCACTAATCTAATCATCTCTCTCTCTCTCTTCAACAGGCATCAAGGGAGCCACAGAAGACAGGAGGCGGCGGCGGCGAGACAAGGCAGCGACGGGCCACCCCTTAGTGCCACAGCGACCCTCACCACCACCCTACAACAATGAATGGGGACACTGGTGATGCTACCCTCCCTGCCACCACCACCACCACCCCCGTCAGACGCTCGGGAAGGACTCGCAAACCTAACTCGCGGTTTGCAGACGATGAGGTGGACAGTTGCTTCAAGAAGATAGTGTCTGGGTTAGCCTCTCCTGACTGCACCTCCACCCCCTCCCTAGGCCGCCCCAGGAAGGCCACGGCACGCAGGAAGGACAGCAGGAGTGAGGAGGTGGAGGACAGGAGTGACCGGGGCAGGAAGGACGTGAAGGAGGAGGAGGAGGAGTGTGAGGAGAAGAGGAAGGAGAGAAGCGAGGAGGTGGAGGAAACTAACCCCAAAATCGAGGGGAGGAAAGCCAGCCACAATGAAGAGAGAAGGGAGGACTCGCAGGAAAGAGAGAGGAGGAGGGAAGACGGGGAGGAGAAGAAGGAGAAGAGGAGGAGGAAGGACAGCGTAGAAGAGGACAGCAGAGACAAGCCGTGCCATGCCATACCTAACGGCCTGGAGGAGGGGAGGGAGGGTGAGGAGGGCATTAGGACAACACGCAGCGGCAGGCCAGTGGAGGAAGGGCGCAGGAAAACCAGGAAGAGAGGGAGAGGGAGGGAGGAACAGCAGGGAGAACAGGAGGAGGAACCCGAGCAAGAAGCAGTAACGTCACCCTTGGAAATTGAAGAGAGAGTGAAAGGGAGTGTGGAGGGTGCGTCACACTTCACCGCAGACACACTAGACTCCCTCCCTGCGTGTGATAAGGGTGAGAGACTAACGCAGGGAGAGGCGAGGGAGAGTCAGGGTGATGTGGATATAACACCCTCACACACACACACAGACACACACACAGACACCTCACATCCCCACCAAAGCCTCAAGATGGTGATGACGGCATTAACACTGACAACACCAACCCCACAGCATCACCACCCACCGTCATCACCAACGGAACCATCACCTCCACAGCCATCAACACCACCACCACCACCACCACCACCAGCCACACCCCAACCACCACTGCCATCACCACCATCACCACCACCATCTCCGCCATCACCATCCCCACCACCACACACGCGCAGCACCCCACACCCCCCTCAGACCCCAGACTTCACAGGGGAGCAAGAAATACCCCTGTGGTAGGACACTCAGAAGTAGAGGGAGACAGTATTATTCTCCCTTCCTTACCTCCCCCTCCCCTCCCCTCAGACAGCCCGGGGAGTGCAGACCAGAAGAAAATGGCGTGTGAGAATATTCCTTTACCTCCCGATTTCTCTTCTCCCAGGGTGGAGGAGAAGAAAGGGGGAGGGAAGAGGGAACGGAGAGACAGGGAGGAAAGTGGAGGGGTGTCAGGGAAAGTGGAGGAGAAGGAGGAGGAGGATGTGCCAGGCTCCCCTCTGTCCAAACGGAGGAAAGAAGTGGAGGTTGTGAGGAAGGAGAAGGAGGAGAGCAAGGAGGAGGAAAGTAAGCGGAAGAGACTCGTGGATGCCAAGGAGGAGGACAAGAGGAAGCGGAGGAAAGTGGAGGAAACAGAGGACAAAGAAAAAGAGAAAGAGGAGGAGAACACTAACAAGAACCCAAAAGAAACACTCACTTCACCCTCCATCACAGCCACAGCCCCTACCACAGCCCCAGCCCCAGTCCCTGCCCCTGTCCCTGCCCCTGCCACACCCACACCCCCTCCCATGCCCCCCCTGCCCAGGAAACCCACAGGACACACCCCACAGAACTCTCCAAAGACTAGGAGAGAAAGTAAGGATTCTCGCGATTCTGTCTCCTCTCCCAAACTAGAAAGAGAGAGGGAGAAGGACTCAGCCAGACGGAACAGGGAGTCCTTACGCAACAAGACCGCATCCCTGGACGTCCCTAGAGACCCCAAGGACCCCAGGGCAGGCAGGGAGTCCCACAGAGAGGCGGTAAACTCCCTCAAAAGTGACACCAACGCAGGGCAGGGTGAGGAGGCCGGCAGGGAGGTGTGTGACGGTGACAAAAGGGTGTTAGCTGAGTCAGGGAGGAACGTGAGGCTAAGGGAGGAATGTGCCAAGGGTGAGAAGACTGCGGTGAAGGGAAGGGAGGGTAAGGGTGACAAGGAGGTGAAGGGGAAGGATGACGGTAAGGGTGTGAAGAGTGAAAGGGAGAAGAGTAAGAGTGAGAGAGCCACATCCAGGGGCAATAAGGGTGAGAAGGACACAGGGAGGAATAGAGAGGAGACCACCAAGAGCACCAGAGACACGAGGAACAAGGACGACAACAGGAACAAGACCGAACGAGACGCCATCAAGACAGAAACCCCAGAGAAGACCCACGAGGAAACACACACGGACGAACACACACTCTTCCCACGGCAGGAGACGGGGCTAACTGGGACGGGCGTGGAGGTCTTCCTGGGATTGTCCTCGGCCTCCACCACTGGCATACCCTTCCTTGAGGACACCGCAGCCCCTACAGAGGAGATCCCTGGCCTGTCTATCCTGGCCGCCACTGACCCACCACGCCCAAGACTGCCACCCAAGAAGGAGCAGTCACACCGCAGCTGGTTCGCCATTGGTTCGGGCCGCAGGAACCAGGAGGAGGAGAAGAAGGAGGTGAAGGAGGAGAAGGAGGAGACCGCGACGACGGAGAAGGAGGAAAACGCAGCGGAGGAGAAGGAAAACGTGAAAGTGGAGACGGAAGAAGAGGAGGCGCGCAAACGGAAGGAAGCGGAGGAGAGGGAGGCCAGGAATCGCGCGGTGGTGGAGGAGCGGCTCAAGTCCTTCGTTCCGCTGCAGGAGAACGTGTACATTGGGGAGCGGAAGAGGACGAAGAGGAGCAAGGAGGTGCGGCGGATGGTGTGCGACTGTTCCCTGACGAAGGAGGAGGTGGAGCGAGGCGAGGTGGGCTGCGGCGACGACTGCCTCAACAGACTCCTTATGATTGAGTGGTGAGTGTGCCTTGGGTGTGTTAGGTTAGGTTAGGTTAGGTTAGCTGTGTCTGTGTGTGTGTGTGTTTGGTATAGAGTGTCTTCTTTGTAGTGTGTGTTTGTGTGTGTTTGGGATTCTTATGTGTCTGTGTTTAGTGTGTGTGTGTGTGTGTGTGTGTCTTTCCTGTGTGTCAATCTTTGTGTTATGTGTCCTGCAGTTCAGATTTGATGAGGAAATTAATCCTTATTGCCATAGAGATAGATGAAAATATGAGGTTTTAGAAATATCAATGCTACTATTCTACATCATACACACACACACACACACACACACACACACACACACACACACACACACACACACAAGGCAAGTAAGGCAGCACAGAGGCAAAAAAGGAAAACTAAGAATATATCCTAACCTTTTCTTCTTTATGACTTTCAATGTTTATATAAGCTAGAAACTGCAAACATATCTATTTCTAATCCCTTCTCTCTGTCACCTGTCACCTTAAAGTAGTATATTCATTGCATTGGAGTGGTGAAACAGTACAAGTCACAGTGAAACAATTGATATGATGACCTGAGAGAAGTGAATAACATTTGATTTAGTCTCTCGTGAATTTTGAGATGACACATTACGCTGTTAGGAAAGGCATAGATAGTGAATGTAAAGGAAAGAGGAAGATTTGTAAAAGATTGACACAAGTTAGAGGAAAAGATGAAGATGGTTTGGTAGTAATTGTAAAGGAAAGATTTGTAAAAGATAGACACAAGTTAGGAAAAGAAATGAAAGAGGCATGGATAGAGAAGATAAAAGAAAAATTTGGAAGAGAAAGATAGATACAAGTTAGGAAAAGAAATAAAAAGAAGCATGGGTAGAGAAGGGAAAGAAAGATTTGTAAGAGAAAGATAAACACAAATTAGAAAAAGATGAAAAGGGCATAGGTAGTAAATGTAATGAAAGATATCTAAGAGAAAGAAAGATACAAAATGGAAAGAGAAGAAAAATATATAGTAGAGAATATAAAGAAAGACTTGTAAGGAAAAGAAAGATACATGTTGGCAAAAAAGCTGATCAAATATGTATGAGTAACAAATATAAAAGAAAGATGTTAAGGAGAAAGAAGGATTTAGATTAGAGGAAGAGATGGAAATGTACATATATGGGTAGAGAATATAAAAGATTAGCGAGAGAAAGATTTAAGTTAGAGAGAGAGAGAGAGAGAGGAGTGTAGAGAAAGAAATGAGAGTGATGAAGTAAGAAGAGTGTAGCACATCCTGGTGGTGATGGTGGTGATGGTGGTGGTGACTGTAAATGACAAAGGTGATGCAGCAGCAGTGGTGTTGGGGTGTTATGATGACACACAACACTGATGAAGACGACTGTGTCCACTTTGTTACCAGTCTTTGCTGAGTGTGTCGCTGTGCTCAGTAAAGAAATGTGTGTCTGTCAGATTGTGCTATGAAAAAAATGTTGAAGTGAAGTAACATCAAACATTACCTTCCTGACACACACAAAGAAAATAAAATGTTATGTAAATCTTCACTCACAGATTTACTAGCAAATTTAGAATGTTGAAATTGATAATAATAATGATAATGATGATAATAATAATAATAAAAATAGTAATAATAATAATAATAATATAATACCAGAATAGTGTCAATGTGAAAAGAAATTTAACTATAAATGAAAACAGATACAAAGAATGTTATATAATTTTTTATTAACAAAATAGAATACTTTGAAACCCCAGTTGCCAAACATGTCATAGGAATACATGCAGCACAGACACCAGGCCATGTGTGTGTGTGTGTGTGTGTGTGTGTGTGTGTGTGTGTGTGTGTGCTCAGTTGTTCTCTGAATTGATCTGTATTACAATGATTCCTACAGAGAAGAAGGGTATTGCTTTTCAAACATTTTGGTTCATGAATGGTCTTCAGGAATGGATTAAGCTTGAAGACTGAGGTAAAGACAATAGTAAACATTCTTGATATATAATGGTAATACGTACAGTAATAGTAGATAGCAACACTGCATATTGATATTGCATTGATACATGGTGGTGGTATACATATTTACATGAAATTTGCTATCAACACTCAAGCAAATCATTAAGAAAATAGAAAAAATATATAAAACGAGCAAATTTGAAATAAAGAAAATAATGAAAGTCAGTGATTCTGACATATAAAGAGAAGGAAAATAAGAATATGAAAAAATAACGGTAATGGATTTTGAGTATTTACAATTTAAGATGAAGTTAATAGAGTGAGTGTTACAAGTTTAATCTCATCTCAAATTGCTCATAACTCAAACCAATTATCCACACTGAAATCCATTAAAATGCCATTAATTTGTTCCACCCTCCCACCCACCCACCCACCCACCCACCTCCACAGAAAAGATGTGTTTTGTGCCAAGGAAAAGACACTTATAAATGAAAGAATATTGTATAAAAACATAAAGCATAACAAAAGAATAACAAACCGGTTTTCTAAAGTACACTACATTTCATCTCAGTGGTCAGGGATGCATTTCTTGGGAAGTGTTGTCCTTTTCCTCTTTGCTTAGGACATTGGATCAGCTGTGAGTGTACTGGCTGGTCTAGTACTCACAGAAAGACTCCCTGACAACAGACCTGTACTACACACTGGTGACATTACTACTCATGGAAGGAAGTGTTAACTAAGACAGACAAAGAGAGAGAGAGAGAAGAACAAGTTTATGGATGAGGATGATAGGTGGAAATAGGCAGAGGTGTTCACATAGGGACTGCCAGGAATAGGTGTAATGGCTTCTTGCAGCTTCACTCATTTTTTTATGTTTTATTTAACGAGCCTGTGAGAAATTTGTGAACACTTATATAACTTGGTGGAGGAGGAAGACTTAAGAGATGACAGGAGTTTTAGTTTTGTGCCTTTTCAGTTACTTTAATTCACCATAAACACTGATATAATTGGT
>JAHFWG010000050.1:77198-105722 GCA_020233015.1 Callinectes sapidus | reverse complement strand
GAGAGAGAGAGAGAGAGAGAGAGAGAGAGAGACTAATCCTGACAAACACACAAATGGTGACTTAATGATATTGTTTACTAGTTCCTGAAATTTTAAATACTAGAACTGTTTAGTGGTGTGTTGTGATGTTACATAAGAAAACATCAACATAAGATGAGAAAATGCAAAATATAGCTTCATCTTAGTTAAAAATGCCTTTTTTTCATTTTTATCATTTTTATTGTATTCTTTATTTTCTTTTTCATCATTCATTATATTTATTTTGTCCAAATGTGTGTATGTATGTAGTATCTTTTTTACATTTCTTTTTTCTTTTCTAAGGAACATCATTTGGCCGTCAGTTACTATTCACATTTATTTACCTCTTTTTTCCTTTATTTTTTCACTGATATGGTTGTATTGTAGCTCTATCCATATTTTGAAGTGCTTCTGGCTCTTATATTTAATTTCCAAAACTGCATAGTTACTGGAGTCTTGAAAACACCATTGAAAGTCACAATAACTTCCATTACAATCTGTTAAACTGTCTAATACCTTTTAAAGATCCCATTAATTTCCATTACAACCTGTTAAACTAATACCTTTTTAAAATCCCAATAACTTCCATTACAACCTGTCAAACTGTTGCTGATGAAAACACCTTTGTAAATTCTAATAACCTTCTTTACCGTACCACAGTGCTGTGTTAATTGCCATTGGTTGAAATAAAGTGCCATACTCTTGTTACCAGCCAGTCCCTGTATGTAGGCACTTTCTCTGTCTTCTCTCTTCTTATCACTTCTTTAATTTCATCCATGTACTTCTACCTCTCTCTTCCCTCTCCTCTCCTTCCCTCTCCTCTTCTCTCCTCATACATCACTAAGAGGCATTTACTGGAGTCTCTTGATTTGTCCTATAACTATCTAAATTATCTTTTCCTGTGTCCATAGAAATTTTTTTTTTTCTTTGATTTTTTGTGTATTAATTTATATATTCATTGACTTTTTTCATAGGTATAGTTTGGCTAAGTATGTGTGTGTGTGTGTGTGTGTTTAGAGTCCTTGTTTGTGGTTGAAATAGAGTTGTTGTTTCTTATTCTTTTGTTCATGGACTTTTGTTGCACACTTAATTATTTATTTATTTGTTTATTTTACTTTTTTTCTCCTTTTTTTTCATTTTAGGTGCTTTACTGTCTGACCTGAAACACACACACACACACACACCAGAATATATCTCATCTCACAGCATCTTGTAAACACAGTGAGGGAGGGTTTCATCACCACAAAGTCTCCTCTTCATTTCTGTCAGTGCCTCATTCATAGCAGTGACAACCTCCACCTCTCCATCAGTCTATACAGAATCACCTCATCTTGTACCCTCTCTCTCCTTGCGACTATGAATTGTTCGGTGTGAGATGCCAGTAAAAGGAAAAAAAAACAGAAGGTATATTTTGTTGCACTTTGCAGAAATATTTATAAGAGTTTACTGCAAGAGAAAATAAGTGATTCAATAAACCAAAGTTGCAGGGTTCACTTTCCTGCTGGGAGTTACTCAGTATGGGAAGGGACAGTGCTGGGAGACTTGTGAGGTGTGACTGCTGGGAGTGGCATATTAGGTTAGGTGAGGTGACGTGCCCCCCGGTGTATGGCCCCCCCATGATTGATTGATTGATGATTGAGTGGTACATTCAGTCTGATTGATGATTGAGTGTTACAATTCAGTCAGTTCCTCTTATGTGTCTTGCTTGTGATCAGAAACTCGTACATGAAGAAGAAAATGGAAAGTGTGCATCAGAAGACACTGAAATGACAGAATACAGTGTTACGTAGTTAGAATCATTAACCTGTACAGAGTCAGCAGTGTATATTTGTTGTTGTTGACGTCAGTTTTGTTGCCGGCATCTATAGAGCAGCAGTCGGTGTTCAGTTCTAAGCATGTCTGTGTATAGTCTGACTGTTGTGCATTATTTTACCTCCTCCTAAGCATCACCAGACTGCCCCAGTGAAAATGAGTGCAGGTAATGAATAAAGAAAAAGAAAAAGGAAAACATTAAAAATGCAGTTCATTCTCTGGTCAATATTACAAGTTTTGGTTCCAAATGTCACAGCAGTTAGTTACCCAGATAGAAATTAATACCAAAAAAAAGAAAACATTTAGTGATTCATTGCATATTCAAACTAACACATGAATTCTACTACTTTACTATAACCACAAGGAAAGAGGAAAGAAACATGAAAAGAATAAACAGCAATAAAAATTCTTCTTGTCACCTCTATTCTGTCCAACTCTCTAGTGCAAGAGTTAACCAGTATTCCCAGTTATTCATTCCTTTCCCTGGTAAACTCTGGAACTCCCTACCTGCTTCTATATCTCCAACTTCCTATGACTTGACTCTATTGAAGAGAAAGGTTTCAACACATTTGTCTGACTTTCAGCTAATTCTTTTCTTCTTTATGGGGACTGGCAAATTAGTTGGGCATTTTATTTTCATCATTTTTTTGCCCTCAGCCAGTTTCCCCCTTCTTACACGAAAAAGAGAAGAAAAGAACGTAATAATCAACATTCCCTATTTTCCACCCTACATGATAATAAGTCCTCTTGGTTTACTGTACCACTTGAACCTGCCGCCGGCCTCACACCACCCCTGCCTTTCCCCACAGTGGCTCAAGGTGTCCTCTGGGTGACCACTGCATGAACAAACGCTTCCTGAACCGCCAGTACGGGGACGTCGAGGTCTTCAATGCCGAGGAGAAAGGTTGTGGCCTACGTGCTTGCTCTGATATTCCCCCGTAAGTACCTGTTTTTCCTGCCATCCCATTATTATGAAGTGTTTGGTTCTGTCTCATTATGGTTTTTTGTGCTCCTCTCTCTCTCTCTCTCTCTCTCTCTCTCTCTCTCTCTCTCTCTCTCTCTCTCTCTCTCTCTCTCTCTCTCTCTCTCTCTCTCTCTCTCTCACAAAGGTTGGTATCTCGTGTTGTTATTGTCATTATTGTTATTTACAGTTGTTGTTTTTCAGGTCTTGTAAACATTTTTTCTCATCCATGTTTCAGTTTTGTTTTCATCTATGCATTACTTTGTGTCTCTCTTTGTTTTTCTTGTCCATATTATGTAGACTAACTTAATGTCATAATCCTGTTGTACATTTCTCCCAGATTATATTTTTTTCATACCATATCCCCAGAAACTCCATTCATTATACACTCATTATGCATTCCTTCAGTGTGTTTCCTCCACCACAACTAACCACATCATATCACTTCATCACATCACTACATCTCAAGTGTCCAACAGGCTGCAGTGATCTCATGGTGTGTTGAAGGAAGGTTAACCATTACTCTTGTCTCCCTCACCCATCCTGACACACAGTTGAGTCACAGAAAGGTGGTCTGTGTGTGTGTGTGTGTGTGTGTGTGTGTGTGTGTGTGTGAGTGACTGGCTGATACTTAATTGCGTGTTATTGAGTGGTTATCAGTTGTTGGTTTTTAAGGAGGTAGATTTTGGGGGGTTTATAAGAAAGAATTTATGTGTTTGGTTAATGTTTAGAAATGGATGTAAAGGAAAAGAGTTTGGTGTGTAATGGTAGTAGAATTAATGGTGGGTTATTGAGTGGTTATTAGTTGTATATTTATAAGGAAGAATTGATGTAGTTTTTAGTTAATGATGCCTAGAAATGGATATAAAGAAGGAAATGTGTTTGGCATGTGATGGTGGTAGAGTTAATGGTAGGTCAGGTTAGGTTAGGAGTGAGTGGTAATCAGTAGTCAGTCTATAATGAACATGAAGTAAATTTTGGGGAGTTTATAAAGGAAAAGTTGATGAAGTTTTTGATTAATGATGAACTAGGTGTTGTCTAGGAAGGTATGGAAAGAAGGAAAGGAATTACTAATTGTGATTCTAATACAAAAGCAAAGAAAAAAATTGTAATGATTAAGTTGGTAATTAATGAATAAGAAAATGAATAGAAATATTTGCTCATAGAAATCATAGTTGTGGAGTAGAGAGTATACAGATGAAGCTGTGTATATGAATCACTGGTGGTGTGGGGTTTGAATAGTTTGTGGTGTAGCTTAGGTTAGGTGAGGTGAGGTGAGAATGGAGGGGTGGGGGGGGAAAACACAAGTCGAGGCAAAGGTACTTCAATCTGTCTTATATTTTTGTCCATCACTCAGTTCTCACATTTGTCTTTACCTGAACAGCAGGGATAGGTGTACTTGTGAATGATGCAGCTGACAGGCTTAGATGCTTCCAGTAATGTAAATATAAATATGCATCTTTGAAATACATTATGAAGTTAAATAACATACATCAGTCACTATTTAGGGTTATGAATGTCTCCAATGATGTAAAAGTGCATCTTTAAAATACATTATGAAGTACGTTTACATACATTAATCACTACTTAGGATTTTGAATGCTTCCAGTGATGTAGATATGCACATTTGAAGTACATTTACATACATCAATTATTTCTTAGGGTTATGAATGGTTCCAATGGTGTAAAAATGCATCTTTGAATTACATCTTGCAGTACATTACATACATCATTTCTTAGGGTTACAGTAGACTGAAATGCTCCCAGTGATGTAGAAATGCACTGATGAAATGCATTATGAAGTAGGTTTGCATTTACCAGTCACTTGTCAGGATTATGAGTGGCAGGAAGGCAGTAATGGTGGTGATTAGTAAAGTTAGCAATGTTAACTTAAATGTGCATTGCCTTGACTTAGGGTTCTAGTACAGAGAAGCAGCTCACCTGTACTATACCTCTTAAATCAGGGACCTTTGGAAATTTTGGAGAGAAATTGTCAAAAGGAAAGAATTTGAGAGAAAACATTTGATACAAGACTGAGATAAGAAAACATGGATAAGGAAGCAGGTGTGGGTAGAATAAGTGACATGCCAGGTAGAAATGGGTGGGTTGAGGAACTGAATGATATTTGAATATAGTGAAAAGAAGGCATAACAGATGGTGGATTAAGTAGTAGTGAGATGAGGAATTAGATAGAAAGATAGTTTTATTGACCACAGCAATTCATAAACGCAATATACAATTTAAATATCAGTGTAGTCCAAAAAGTGATATTTGCTGTACATTGGCAAACCATAAGTACCATACTAATATAATGCAGTAAATGACAGTGTGTGTGTGTGTGTGTGTGTGTACTTTCACCCACCTTTCAGTGACTCTGTTGTGTGTTCTCCTGATCTCATCCCTCCTAGTTGCATGCAAGCCTTCAAACATCCATATTTTGATGAACTTGTGTGCATTTGTGTGTGTGTGTGTGAGTGTGTGTGTGTGTGTATGAGTGTTAAAAGTGAGTGTATATCTGGTGATGCTATTAATGTTCTTTTTTGACAGACAAACACACACACATACATTAACACTTACCTAACTCATGCACAATATTTAGAGTGAGGAACACCAGACAGACACTTGATATATTTGAGTAGCTTGAGAACTTTTTTGGGCCATTGTGTGCCCAGGCAGTGTTCTCGGGGCTGGGGGGGGTGGGGGAGGGGGCAGGGCAGGGTAGGCGCGAGGGATGTGTTGTCACTGAGAGGCATAACTTTTATTCATAGTGCGATTCGATTTTTGTGCCTTAGGGTGTCATGTGCTTGTGTGGGGAGGCGTGGTGGAGGAGGGGTGGGAGGGGGTGGCTGTGTCCCCCTCCTGCATGGGGGTGTGTGTTGGGGAGGGGAGGTGGAATAGGGGAGTGAGTGTTCCCATATAACATTGTGCCTTTTATTATAAACCTCGTTGGTGAGACCTTTGTACGGTACTACTGAATGTGCAAATTTCCAGGAAGTTATTCATGTGCCTAAGCGACTGTGACATCAGCAAGTTGCCAGTGCATGAGCCATTACCCTGAGGCACCTTGGTGGGCACAGGGCCGCAGCATGCCTTCCCACCAGCCAGGGAGCGGCCAGGGCTGGGTGGAGGGTGGCCCGCCCACGCACCAACCCACCCACCCACCCAACCAACCATCCAACCATCCAACCCTCGCACTCACCCTCGCCGCAAGGCTCTCAAAGGGTTGTGCCCTGCGCCGGCCCAGGCTAACTGAACCACAGAAACAGAGGTGGAAGGAGAAGGAGGAGGAGGAGGAGGAGAACCAAGACACAGTGCACCCCAACAAGCCTCAAGACAAGACTGATCCACCACACCAGCACGGCCCTCCTCCCTCCCAGCAGTGTGGACCCCGGCGCCCCCCAGGGAGAGGCGACGGTCAGCCCCCAGGGTGTCCTAACCGTTCTCCTTGCCCCGGGGTGGCCTGGGTGACGGCTTGCTGGGGGAGCACCGCTGGGGGACTGAAGAAAGGTCACTCTATGCTGCAGGGTTTAATTTGTGATCTATGCTGTACTCTATGATGTTGACTGAGTGACGAGGTTATACTGTGTATGTCCTAAAGTAACTGTATTGTGCTTCTCTCATGAACTTGTGATATTAGAGTGTAGTTATAACAGCTGATGATGTGCTCATTGATCAAGTCAGTGTAGGTAAACTTTGTACTGAGAAGAGAGACAGGTGTGTGTGTGTGTGTGTGTGTGTGTTATGTAATTCAGTATAGTATTGCTACAGACTTATCATGTGTACTGTAGATCATGGACTGTAATAGGTTAGAATGACTGCTTGTGTGTGTGTGTGTGTGTGTGTGTTTGAGAGAGAGAGAGATGGTGTTAGAAATCTTAATGTGTGATGCTGAGGAGAGAAGAGGGAATTATGTGAGAGATCTGACATTTTACTGTGATGTAGAGAAGAGAAAGAGAATTATGTGATATAGTGGAGAGAGAGAGAGATGAGAGTTTATTGTGATTGAGAAGAAATAGAGAGAATTATATAGGAAGATTAGTGCATTAATTTGATAGAGTTTACGAGAAAGAGAGATAGTTTTATATCTTTTCTTTATTTCATACAGTAAGCCAAAGATTGAAGAGTGATAGTTAAGTAATATGTACCTGATTACTGTGATAGTGCATATGTGTGTGTGTGTGTGTGTGTGTGTGTGTGTGTGGATGTAAGACACATATACATCCACGAAAATAGGATGTTATAGAATATCTTAATGAGAAAGATAATGCAAAGAATAGGAGTGTAGAGTGAATAGGTGTATGCAATAGTTACTGATAGGGAAATGTTATACAGAATTGAAATGATTATATTAGGAGAAAGAGTGGAGAGTTTAAAAAGTTAGTGATGTGTGACAAGAGAAGAGTAAGAAAGGATAGGTGTGAAGGAAGTACTGATGTGAGAGGTTGAGGTGTTGAAGTGAGTATATAGATAAGAGATGGAAGCTCTATCATGTCTCTAGAGGGAAAAGTAAGGGTGGAGGATTGAGAGAAATGAAACATGTGGATAGCTGAAAGTATTATATGTGAAAGAGGAATACAGGAAGTGTTTGAAGAATGTATAGAGAGTTGTACTGATGTGGTAAGATGGGAGATGGCACTGGGGCACATAGATAGCAGTCTGTATATTGACCTTTTAAGAGGAATACAAGGAACTGGAGAATGAATAGAGAGAGATAAGATGTATGAGTGTAGTTTGAAGGGAGAGATAAGATTTACTGGTGTGGTTTGAAGGGAGAAGGGAGTGGAGAACATAGGCAGCAGGTGGTGGTGTATCTATATATTGACTTTGGAGGAATATAAGTAACTGGAGAATTTATAGGAAGAGATCAGATGTACTGGTGTGTTTTGAATGGACTGGAGCACTTAGGTAGCTGTTGATGTCTGTATATTCACTTTTTAAGAGGAATATAAGGAACTGAAGAATGTATAGGAGAAAGGACTGGTATGATTAGAAAGGAGTAAAGCACATAGGTAGCTGAAGCCTTGTATATTTTGAGAATACTAAGGATATATAAGGAGAGATGAAGGTTTTACTGTGGGGTGTAGAGAAAGTGTTACAGAGATGAGGGAACGAAAGCACCTTAGTTAATGTGACTGTTTTGATGTGTGTTAAGGAATGCAAGGGATGTATTTGAGGAATATAGATAGAAATGTGTTACCATGTCAGTGTTATAATGTCAGCTTCCCTGCCTGTCTGTGTGTGTGTGTGTGTGTGTGTGTGTGTGTGTGTGTGTGTGTGTGAAGACTTTAGTTGAAATGATTGAATGTGGTTTGTTATTTAATTGTCTTGTCATGTTGAAGTGATGTAGGGTGTTGTTGGTGGTGTAAGAGGAGATAAGGGGAAAGATTGGTGATGACATAAATAGAGATGGAGAAGAGTTTGGGAAAGATATAGAGGAGGATAAGATAAAGGGAAAAAAAGAAAGAACAGAGAACAAGCAGTGAAGTGTTGGAGGAGGATGGATGAATGAGGTGGTGACATTTGAAGGAGGAAGAGGAAATGATTGAGAGTGATTAGTTAATGTTATGAGTGACAAGTGTGACCAATCCTTGTAAAGTGAAGGCAGAGATACTATTACTGTCAGGGGCCAAGAAGTTGTGAATGTGTGTGTGTGTGTTTACCTAATTTTTCTAGATGGGATTTACAGGGCTGGAGTTAATCTTGTGTGGTCGTGTGTGTGTATTTACCTAGCTAGTTTTTAGTGTGTGTATGTGTGTGTGTGTGTGTGTGTGTAAGTTGTCTGCCTGAATATGACTTGAGAGAGTAGAAAGGTGTACTGTATGATTTTTAAGGATGAGAAAGAGTAGATTGTGTTAAGGAAGTTATGAGAAGCATGCCTGTGTGTGTGTGTGTGTGTGTGTGTGTGCAAAAGCAAGATAGGTAAAATTTGAGTTAATATTAATTCAGTTATCCTTAAGAGAGAGTTTGAATAATGTGTACAGATTTGACTAGATTGAATGCAAGTGTGGAGGCTGATGTCAGAATGATGTCAATTAGAACTCTTGACAGTGTGAAGTGTGTTATGTAGAGACTAAGTACTAGAAGGAGGAGAATTAGGGAATTTGTTCAAGAATAATGACCATAGCAAAGCAAGTGAGGAAGGATTTAGGGTTTGTTGTGTGATTTTGTGTGTGTGATATGAAAGAAGTGTGTGTGTGTGTGTGTGTGTATTGGGAAGGAGTGAAATGATACAGAGAGAGAGAGATTGACTTAATGACAATTGTTGATTTAAGTTGATATATTGTGTTATTGAAGTGAATGAGGTTAGGTGTGGCAGTCAGTCCTTCTCACCAGCCACTTGTCCTTATTGAGTATTGGTTTGTGTTGTGAATAACTAATGTACATAGGTTAATATTTCAATAATCTGTCACTCTGTACTTAGATTGTCTCCCCTCAGTAATGTACGGCCACTGATATTGCACTCTAATGTCTTTCAGTTCATATTACTTCCTTCCCTCTCTCTCTCAAGTCCACTGAGAGTATCATTTGTCACAGACTGTTAACTTTTGAGGGAAATTGCATCTGGTATAAGTATGTGATGTTAACCCCTTTCAGTACTGAGACACATTTTTACTGTGAGTTTTTTAGGTGTGATTAGATGATTTTACTGAGATTAAGAAAAGTCTATGGAGGTCAACAGATTAATGGCCAGTCTGTACTATTTTAACCCCCACATGAGTTTCTGAAGTGTATAAGATCACCAGATAATATGTAGAATAATTATAAAAATGCGTGTCAGTACTGAAGGGGTTAATTAAGATTAGACTGCACCACTTACCACTCACCTCCTGTGTGTTGGTGAGTGCCGGCAGCCACACTATATACTGTCTGTTACCACAATACCTCAGCCTTCCTGGGCTCATGTTAACAGAGATTCTAAGTATGTCATTCTTTTCCTAGACAAATTTGTAATCTTGAACTGTATTTTAATCTCCTGAAATTGGTGTGTTTTATCCATTATCTCATCAGCAACTTCAAATTCTTTACTGAAGAGATAATGGCCAAAGTACAACATCAATTTAGGGAGGTTATGATAAATTTTAAGGCTTGAAATTTGTCTAAGAAAACATTAGACTTCAGAATGTGTTAATATGGATGGTGGAACTTTAGACTCTGTGTGGTGGTGAGGTGTTAGTAATGGTGTTGTGTATTGTGAAGGCAGTGCATTGCTCCTTCAGGTGTTGATTAAGTCCCTTTGTGATGGTGTACTTCAGAGGGAAAGGTTAGACAGTGGTGTGTGATGTGTGGTGATGTGTTAGGACTAATCTGAAGGTGTTACATATCTTTGTGTTGAAGGTAATGTGTGTGTGTTTGTGTTACTCCTTCAGTATACAATAGTGTGTGTTGGCTTTGTTTAGTGATGTGATGGCATTAACCACATTATTACCAACCACACTTTCCAGGAATGTCTTAATCTCTAAAGTTATGAGAATGCTTCTGTATTGTCACTGTTCTTTTTACAATTTGCTTTGCTGTACCTTTCTGCCAAGGTTGAAGTGAAATATCCAAAGTTGTCTCAGTCTTAGAAGGAATGGTGAAGGTATCATGAAGGGATGTTTTCTCGTTCTGTTTCTTTTTGAAACGAGACCATTGAATTACTGAAGGTGTGTCAGGCTGTAGTGATGATGATCAGCCTCATTAAGTCTAGTATGTTTGTGAATGTTGGGGAGAGAGAGAGTGTGCAGTGATGCTGGCCTGGCTGTGGGTGTCTGTGTGAGATGGTAGCAGCGTGTGGGTGACAATGAAGAGGTGGTGTGGGTAGCAGTAGTGTTATATATGGGTTACCTGTGAACTTGTGCTGCTGCTTGTCATGTGGGAAGATGATGTCCAAAACTTCTTGGTTTCGATGTGTGGCATTGAGGTGTCTTATCCCAGCCAGTCAGATAGCTATTGGGATCTTGCAGCCTTGATAGTGTTGCCACCTTGAGGAATGTGTGGTGTGGTGTGGTGTAGTGTGTATTTATTGACCTAGTTGAGATTTATAGGGCCTGAGATAATCTTATGTGGTCCCATCTCCATTTGTGTGTGTGTGTGTGTGTGTGTATGTGTGTGTGTGTGAGGTGATTAATTTGTCACAGCCATGTAGGGGATGAATGGTTTGTTGAGATGGTGCCCCTTGACTCAGGTGTGTGTGTGTGTGTGTATGTGTTTGTTGAGTGATTATTTTGTCAGTGTAGAATATTATCACTTGGGTCTTGTGTGAGAAAGGTACAGTGAAGTATTGGAGTGACACACACACCTTGGTAGCTTCTGTATTGTTGATCTCATTGATGAAGTACAGTGTCATTTGCTCTGTGATACAAGATACATTGAAGTCCTTGTCTGTGTTATCTATCTCATGAGTCTTGTTCTTGCATAATGTTTGTACCTGAATATGAAGTACCACTGCAGTGTGATGAAAATGGTTATATTTACAGATTTATTGGTTATCATAATTGTTTATACATTAGTTTGATATGTGTATGTACTTGATATAAGACTGAGGTGTTCCCAGTTTGTAATGTTCAGAGCTGTATTGTATATAATGTGTGGACAGGATGAGGAAAGGCTTGGCTAGGAACGAACACAAACAGGTGAACATGTGGGGGTTCTGTGACACTGCACACGTAACATTCAAGAGTGTAGGTTTTGGTGGGGCAGTGACAGTGACTGGTGAGGCGGTGTGGCAGTGATGAGAGTACCCTGAAGATGTTAGCTGTGTTGTTCCCATGGTAGGACAGCCTCTTAACCCCTTCAATACTGGGGACATTTTTATATTCAGCTTATTATTTATTGAATTTATACAGCTTCAGAAACTTGAGGGGATTAGAATAGTACAGACTCTGGCCATTAGTCTTCTGACCTCCATAGACTCTTCTTAATGTCTTGGTCTTATCACACCAAAAACTCGTAAAAATGTGTCCCAGTACTGAAGGGGCCAAGTTATTCATTTATTGGGGTATTCATTGTCTTGTAGTGATCAAAGTTTTCAGTGAAATGTGTAAACCTTGTGATGGGAGACAATACTTCCTTGTTTTAGTCAAGATACAAAAGAAAAAACATAGTCATAGTGTCTTAATGGTCAAATATTCTGAAAATTAGAAAGAAATCCATTGAAAAAGTTTTGCTCAAACATGATTATTTTGTTGCCTTTATTGTAACATGACATGAAGAACATAAGAATGGATATACTAGGGATGTTAGTTTGTATTACATCAACTATTATAACTAAGAGAGATGATTGAAAGGTGTGTCTAGAAGTGAGAGAGGCAGAGATGGACAGATAAGGAGAGAAGATACACTGTAGCTTATCATCATGTCAACTAAGTAATAAGAAAAGGATGTGACAGGATAAGTTTATGAGAAAGACAACGATGAACAGACAAGAAGGGGGACATGTTGAGATGTGAGTGTTTGAGCATAGCTTTGTATCATGTCAACTAACTGATAAGAAAAAGACATGATAGTAGAGTAAATTGAGAAGGAAGATAGAGATAAACAGACAAGCAGAGGGACAAGTTAAGATGTTCAAATGTTGAGTGTTTGAGATAAGCAGTGTTGGGTTGTGTTGTGACAGTCATGGGATAAATTATGGCTTGTATAAAGTGATATATTTTTGTACTGTGGTGAACGTGTTGCCTCAGACACTACATTGGGGAAATAAAGCTGTGTCATACTGTTGAATTCAGTGTTTGCTTATACCTGTGGTTCTATTAAGGTTAAGTGTGGAGTGTTGTGTTGCTGTTATGCTTGAAAGTTTTGTCAAATTGTATTCTTGTAACTTTTCAAAACTGATGATATGAAGGCTATGTTATGTGTATGTGATGAGTGTCTAGGTTACTCAGTGATAATGTTTTGTTGCGTGTCACCTCAATTGTTTGGGAGGAGAAATTTCATTGATACTTGGAATTTATTAAGGAGCTAAGCAATGTTGAAGAGACGGAACAACTTTTATGAGTGTGTGTGTGTGTGTGTGTGTGTGTGTGTGTGTGTGTATGGGTGGATGGATGGAGGAGAAAATGTGAACTTCTCTTTAGCTGTTCGTTGTGTGGTGTTGAAAGATGCACATTGTGAAGTTAGGAAACGATTGCATTGGCTATGTTCATAAGTTGGCGTAAATGGTCTTATATGTAAGGGAAGTTGAGTGATTGGTTATATGCAAAATATCATCATGTCACAGTGAAGGAAATAGATGAACTGCAAGAGTGTCACAAATTTAGCATCAGTAGTCAGTTTGATGGAAGGTTGAAAAGAGTCATGTGTTTTGAGTCCGGCTGAAATGTGGAGGCAGACGGTAATGAGTGTGTGTGGTGAGGTACGGTACAGCTGGTGGAGTGAAGGAAACGATGATGTGATGTGTGTGTGGTGCTCAGTTCAAGTGTGGAGGTGGAAAGGCAGGAAGTATTGGTTGGGTTAGGTTTGTGTGGGTGAGTGTGAAGATGATGGTGTTAAGTAAAGCTTTCTGAATACTAAGGAAAATACAACATTCTCTCTCTCTCTCTCTCTCTCTGTCTCTCTCTCTCTTTCTGTCTCTCTCTCTCTCTCTCTGTCTCTCTCTCTCTCTCTCTCTCTCTCAGCCAGCACTATTTACAGACTTTACAGAGAGATACACAAGAACAAATATAAAGAGATACAAATTCAGAACAAAGATACAACTAAGAGAGAGAGAGAGAGAGAGAGGTGGTTGTGAGAGTTGTGAGTGGATATGTAGTGATCCGAAATAAGTTTAACCCTTTGACCAACAACAGTGTATCTTCCTTTATGATTAGTGGTATCTTTTACACTACACTCTTGTAATGACCACACACCACTCAGCACACTCCTATACTTGTTCATACTTTACAGGGAACACACCTCCTACTTAAACTTAATTTGTCTATATATGTCTTTACATACCTCACACTTAACAGAGGTAACCTACTTAAACCCTGCAGTATTGGGATGCATTTTCATATTTATTGGGCTTATTATTTGTTGATTTTATACAGTTTCAGAAACTCATTTGGGGTTTAAAATAGTACAGACTCTGGCCATTAATCTTCTCACCTCCATAGACCCTTGCTAATGTCAATAAAATAATCTAATCACACCCAAAACTCATGGTAAAAATATGTCCCAGTACTGAAGGGGCTAGAATAGTACAGACTCTGGCCATTAATCTTGTGACCTCCATAGACCCTTGCTAATGTCAACAAAATTATCTTATCACACCCAAAACTTGTGGTAAAAATGTGTTCCAGTACTGAAAGGATTAACTATCCTAACCTAACCTAATCCACATAAGACATATCCACATATCTCCCCAAATATCTATAGCAAGTGTCTTTCCCACACCACACCACACCACACCACACCACACCAGGTGCTTTGTAATGAAATAACCAACACCAACACATTCATTGAATTTTTATTGGGCAAAATTCATAAGTAATAATGTTTGGTGAATAGTGTAGGGAGGAAGTGTGTGTGTGTGTGTGTGTGTGTGTGTGTGTGTGTGTGTGTGTGTGTGTGTGTGTGTGTGTCATTAGCTTCCTCATTCATCTTTTCATGTCATAAATGTTGCCATACATCCAAAAATTTCTTTTCTATATTATTTTTGTACATACTTCAATGAAATCCTCTACCATTTTCTATTTTGCATTTTTTATCTATTTATTTATTTTCATTTTTTCTCAGTCCCCAAATTCTTGCTCATCTTCACACCTAAAATTATCACATCATTTCATATTTATCAATTTTTTTTATACAATCACATCACAAAATTATTGGCCTCATTTCTAACTCATATTCACTCATTGCCTCCCTTTAGAATTACTTCATTATTATTATTATTATTATTATCATCATCATCATCATCATCATCATCATCATCATCATCATCATCATCATCACTATTATTGTTACTATTATTGTATTCTTCCTTCATAATATTCTTTTCCATCTTTTTTTGGATTCATAAAATGTTTGATTAATTTCATCCATGGAGTTCAAATTTATTGTTTTCCTTTTTTCTTCTCTCTATTCTCTTTATTTCTTTTTTCTTTTTTCTTTCTCTTCTCTTTTGTATTTTGCTAACTCCAAATGCACAAGTAAGTATTTCAATATCTTACCAATTTATATTTTTATTTATTTTCATGTGTTTGTATTTGCTTCTGTGTTCCTTTGATGATATTCAGAAGCCAGACAAATTACTACTTTAATATTTCTTTGTATACATTTTGTTTGTCATTACTGAAGAAATTTATTAGGTTAAAAGATCATGAGATTTTAATAGCTTCCTGAATACAAAGGAAAAGACAATCTCTCTCTCTCTCTCTCTCTCTCTCTCTCTCTCTCTCTCTCTCTCTCTCTCTCTCTCTCTCTCTCTCTCTCTCTCTCTCTCTCTCTGTGCAGAACAAATAAAAACAAAAATAAAAAAGATAGAAATTCAGAACTAAGATACAACTGAAAGAGAGAGAGAGAGAGAGAGAGATTGGAAACAGGTTAGAGATGGAGATAAAGCTACAAGAGAGAGAGATAATTAGAAAAAGTAGTGAAAGAGATTAGAGAGGGAGAGGGAGAGGGAGTTAGAAAGAGGAGTGAAAGAGATGAGAGAGAGAGAGAAAATGAATTAAAAACAGTCTAATAGAAAGAAAATGCAGGGAGAGAAGACAAGAAACTAGGGGAGTGAGTGAGTGAGAGACAGACAGATAGACTGACAGAGAACACTAATAAGGGGAAGAAAAAGAAAGAAAGAAAACAGACAGACATGTACAGAAAAAAAAGGATAAAAACACCACAAAAAACAAAACAAAACAAAAGATTAAACCCCACACAAAAAAATAACTTCCCACACCACCACCACCACCACTACCACTACTAACCCCCCCTTCCCCCCCACAGCGGCACATTCATCATGGAGTATATCGGCGAAGTATTTGACACGCGAGAGTTCAAGAGGAGAAGGAAGGAATATGCTCGGGACATGAGAGATCACTTCTACTTCATGGCACTCAAGTCAGACCAACTCATTGATGCCACGAGGATGGGCAACATTTCCAGGTTCATCAATCACTCCTGCGACCCTAATGCTGAGACACAGAAGGTTAGTGTGGCTGGGAGGGTATTATTATTGTTTTATTTTTCGATTTTTTTTGTGTGTGTGTGGGGTGATCAGTTTTTTGTTCTTTTTTTCTTTGTCTTCCTTTTGCTTTTTTTTATTTCTTTTTCTTACTCTTCTTTTCATTTTTATTTTGTTTTCTCTTTTCTTTATTTCTTTTCATTTCTTCTTTCTCATTATTTTTTTCTTTTCATTTCATTGTTGTTTTTTTATTTTTCTATTTTTGTGTGTGTGTGTGTGGGGTGATCAGTTTTTTGTTCTTTTTTTCTTTGTCTTCCTTTTGCTTTTTTTTATTTCTTTTTCTTACTCTTCCTTTCATTTTTATTTTGTTTTCTCTTTTTGTTATTTCTTTTCATTTCTTCTTCTCATTATTTTTCTTGATTTCTTTTCTTTTTCTTCCTCTTTCTTTTCTTTTTTCTTTGTATTTTTTTCTTTCTCTTCCCCTTTTTTCTTTTTCTTTTCTCTTTTCTTTCTTCCTGTTTCTCTTTACTCTTTTTAGATACCTGTTAATTTGTATTTTGTCTCATTATTATTCCTGTATTTTCTATTCTCTTTTGTATTTTGTTAGACTTACATATTCTTCTTTTCTTTTTTCTTTTTTCTTTTTTCTTTTTTAGTTTTCATCATTGTGTGCCACTTTTATTTTTGGTTTTTATTATTATTTTCATCTTTAGTTTATTTATTTATTTACTTACTTTTTATTTCCTGTCCCGTTTTCCTTTTCCTTTTCCTTCCTCGTGTAATCTGTTTCCTTGCGTTGCAGTGGACCGTGAATGGTGACCTCAGGATTGGATTCTTCTCCAAGCGATTCATTGGTGCCGGTGAAGAGATCAACTTTGACTACAGACTGGAGAGATATGGGTCAGTGCATGTGTGTGTGGGATTAGGTTTTGTTAATTTGTTGGGTAGTGTGTGTGTGTGTTTGTTTGTGGGATTACGTTTTATTAATTTGTTGGGTAGTGTGTGTGTGTGTGTGTTTTACTTTAACTATAGATTGGAGGGATATTGTTCAGTGTGTGTGTTTTATTTTGGCTATAGACTGGAATGATGTGGGTCAAAGTGTCTGTCTGTTTGTTGGATAGTGTGTGTGTGTGTGTGTGTGTGTATTCCCTTCTATATCTGTGTTGTATCTTGTTATCATTGCGTTTATAATCTTTAGGTAAATATTTTCACTTCTTCATTTACCTTGTAGTTTACAGATACATTTTTTTACCTCATTTATCTACTTTTTTCCAATCCCATTTATGTACTCTGCAATTAAGTCTATATTTTCCCCTCATTTACCATCTCCACAATTTACAAATAAACTTTTTACGCCAACTTACCTTTATAAATCACAGATAATTGATGAGCAGTCTCTTGCAATCTGATCATCTTCACAATTTTATGATGTGTCTTTTAGCAATGTTATTTATCTCCTCATTCAAGAGCTAAATTTTCCTCTCACTTTTTCCCTGGCCTTATGACAATGTTTTCCTTGGTGCGGCAGCCGGGAGCCCCAGCGGTGCTACTGCGGTGCTGCCATCTGCCGGGGGTGGCTGGGCGAGGCTCCTGATGAACAGACCAAGGAGGAGAAGGATGAGGCGCGCAGGAAGGAGGAGAAGGACAGGAGAAAGAGAGAGGAGAGGAGAGCATTCTTTGAGGATATTGATGTAAGGACACTTCAGTTTTCCAGTGTTTTTGAAGTGGATTATTATTATTCTGATTTTTCATTTCTGAGTTTGTCTAATGGTTAAATGTCCCTCTGATTACAAAGTCTTCTGTTTGTTTTACCATTTGAGAACCACTTGTAAACCAAACACTGTCCACCCTTTCATCTTTCACCTCTTTCCACCCACCATCAACACTAATTAATATCAAACCCCAACCATATCACACTTTCCTACGTACCATCTCTATATCCTTCAATCTTTATACCACATCAATACCTATCATTCTCTCGCTCTCTCTCTAACCTGATCTTACACACTGCACATGAACACCTACAACCTAACCTAACCTAACCTAACCTAACCTAATGCACCTCAACAGCTGGAGGAGGAGATAGAGAAGCTCAACTCCCACAAACTACGGAACCGCCAGGACACACTCAACCTGTCTCGGCTTATGGTGCGCGCTGAGGACTTCACCTCTCGCGTCCTGCTCCTCCAGCTCTTGCAAACTGGGGAGTCGGCGTGTCGAAGGCTGTTTCTCGACTACCACGGCCTCAAGGTGCTGTGGTCGTGGATGGCGGACCTCGGACTGTCGCGGCAGCACACTATGTTGAAGTTAGAGGTGCGTTAGGTTTATGTGGTGTCTTTGTCTTGCTTTTGTGGTGTCTTTGTCTTCCTTTCTCTATCTGGTGTGGTTTCTGTTTGTCTTCCCTTCTCTCTGTTTTGTTTGTTTCTCATTCCTATTGTTGATGTAATGTTGTGTGTCTTGGTTTGTCTTATTCTTTTTCCTTTTCATTTTTTTTATAGGGGGGAGTTTGTCTTTCTTTTTCTCTGGTCTGGTCTCCATTTATTTTTCCTGTTTTGTTTTCTTTTCATTCCTCTTGTTGGTTTATTCCTGTATATCTTGGTTTTGTCTTTTTCTCTTTCTTTAGTCTACATTCTTGTTTTCTTTCTTTCTTTCCTTATTTTTGTTCTCTGTTGTGATGTCTTGTATTCTGCCTTTGTTTTTTAAATTTTTGTATGTTCCATCACATCTTTTTTTCTCTTTTATTGTGATTTTTTGTTTTCATCTGTTCTATTGTTAGTCTTATTCCCAAACCTGCCTCAACTCTCTCTCTCTCTCTCTCTCTCTCTCTCTCTCTCTCTCTCTCTCTCTCTCTCTCTCTCTCTCTCTCTCTCTCTTTCTCTCATCCACTCACTCCTCCACAGATCCTGCAGACTCTTGAGGTCCTTCCCATCACAAACAAGACGCAGCTCACCGACAGCCGCGTTCTGTCCTTAGTGGAGCGTTGGAGTGGCCAGGCAGGATACACCCCCTCCACCACCACCTCCTGCAGCCTCTCTCCCCCTCCCCCCCCGCCTCCCCCCAAGACCGACGAGACCTCCCAGCCCCCCCCTGCTGCGGGTCTTGCCACGGAGACAGACCCCAGCAAGAAGTCAAGGTTTGTTTTGTGGTTTGCGTTTTTTGGTGAATTCTTTTGGACTGGTAAATTACTAGTGGGTTTTTTGTATTTATTGTCTTTGTTGCTCTTAGTCAGCTTCACTCTCTTACATAAAAAAACACACAAATAAAGCAAGCAGTGTTATTGAAAGCACAAGCCTCTCTTAACAAAAAAATGATAGTAACAAACAGTGGTGTTATTGAAAGCAATTATGCCTGCACACTACACTAGTTAATCCTTCTAAAAGGGGAAAGGAAAAAGAAGTAACAAAAATAGCAGTGTCATTGAAAGCACTTATCCCTGTACACCTGTTCTAATGACACCCCCCCCCACACCTGTACACCCCACAGTGACACCAGCGAGGAGTCAGACAGCGAGACGGACCCTAAGCTTGCCATTGAAGCCTCCAGCGCCGATGACAGCAGCATGGACTCAGAGGTGGAGAACCCCAAGGCAAGCGTGGAGGAGGAGAGCAGCGATTCCAACGACGCCAAGGATGCTGCCGCCGCCGCTGCCGCCACTGAGGACAAGCTGAGGGTGGAGAGGCTGTCTGACGAGGAGAAGGAAGCACAAGAGTTACTGGAACTTCACAAAACGATGGTTGCTCTCGCCATGAAGCTCTTGGATGCGTGGAAGAACCTTAAAGAGTTCTTCCGCATCCCCAAGAAGGAGCGGATAGAAATGATGAAGGAGCACGAGAGGGAGGTGGACCGCGGCTACAAGGAGTATCTCGACCAGGCCTCCGAGAGTGACAGAGACTCAGAACGCAGGGACAGGTAAGGGAGGGATGGAGTGATCACCTAACCTAACCTAATCTAATCTAATTGAACCCAACCCAACCCAGCCTAACCGAACCTGATTTAGAATACAGTACCATTGCCTCACCCTCATCCAATGCACTCAAAAACAACATACCTAATAAAAAAGACAGTACCTATTCCACTCAACCTGATTTTATTTAAGAGGAATGTTTTCAGACCTGTAAGGGGGCTGGCAAATTAGTGGGCATTTTTTAATCATTATCTTTTGTTGCCCTTTACACTGAAGAGAAACCTGATTAACATGAAAAAAACACTACCACTCCCAATCTTATCTCCCCAAAATCTAACCTAACCTAACCTAACCAAACCCCATAACTCACCCCTCCCGCCCATTACAGGTACAACCGACGCGACCACCACTACGACCGGCGGCGCAGGTCACCAGACAGAGACAAGGAGCGGTATTCGAGGGGCCGCGGCATCTCCAGGGAGGACCGTTCTTCAGACTCCCCCAAGATGTCAAAGGAGCAGCGCCGACAACTGTTTGAACTCAAGGTAAGGACGGAGTGTGTGGAGGGAAGAGGGAAGAGATGAGGAAGGAGAGGGATGGGAGGATACAGAAGGGAGTGTGTGTGTGGAGATGAAGGGAAGAGAGAGATAGGAGGAGTGTGTGTGTGGAGAGATGAGGAAGTAGAGGGATGGGAGGACACAGAAGGGAGTGTGTGTGGAGAGAGATGAAGGAAGGAGATAGGAGGGATTGGAAGACACAGAAGGAAGAGTTTGTGGAGGGAAGAGAGAAGAGATAAAGGAAAGAAAGGGAAAGGAGGAAGACAAAGAAGGAAGAGTGTGTATGGAGGAAAGAGGAGGACAAGGAAGGGAGAGTGTGTTGAGGGAAGAATGGACAGGGAGGAGTGTGGAAAAATATTAAAAAGAACAACTTAAGTAATAAAAAGAAAGATGAAAAAGAGGGAAGGAAGATGTGTGGTTATATGATAAGAGGAAGTGCGTGTGTGTTTGAAGGAAGGAATTTTGAGAAACCTTGAGTGTGACAAGATAGGAAGAGAAGGGAAGGAGATAGGTAAAGTGTGTGTGTGCGAGAGAGAGAGAGAGAGAGAGAGAGAAAGAGAAAGGGAAGCGGTGGTGTGTGAGAGTCATGCTGAATAAGCCTCAGTGCCACACTACACTGTCCACTGTCCACTGTACAGGTGCAGCAGCAGGAGGAGGAGGCCAAGCAGAGGAAGATGCAGGAGGAGATGTGGACAATGCACGTGGACCGGTGCCGTCTGTTGGGCCACGACCCCTACCTCACCCCCATCTTTGACCCCACCTACCAGTACTTCTGGGACCCGGTGGCCGCCAACTGGCAGCCCTACACCGGCTCAGGTGAGGCCACACTGCTGGCACGCCAACCACTTGTTTGGAAGCTTCACTCGTCTTGCCTCATGATTATATTTTTGCTTCTTATTGAGCTTCATTGTGATATTTTTTATGCCTTGTTTATCTGCCTATCCCCCCCACCCCCCCACCACCCCTCTCATATATATATAAGGCAGGGCTGGGCCGGGTTGTCAGGCCACGCCTCCCTGGCCATGTCCCATTAGTGCTTTGTGGCAGAAAGGGTTCAGGGTGCACAGTGTGTACAGACAGACTGGTGTGGCTGAGGCAGGCTGAGGTGTCCTGCACACACAGCACAGCAGGGTGCAGGGCGCCCCGGGGCAGTGCTGTGTTGAATACACGGCCTGTACACGGGGCAGCCTCTCCCGGGTGTCCATTACTTGTAAGGCGTTGTGTTGTTGTGTACCTCAGCATGCGTGCATGTGCGCGCCCCTCACAGTGTTTGTGCCGGCAGACCCCAATCTGCCGGTGCCGGCGGGCTACGGCCTCACCAAGGGCGAGGGTGAGGGTTCCCCGCTGACACTGATGGTGCCTGGTGGCCGCAGTCACCTGCCAGGGGGCGGCGGGGACCCCCCAGGGCTGGGTCAGGGTGGTCCCAATGACCCCCTTAACCCCGCCAACATTCCACTACCAGGTGAGGTGCCGGCACTGGCCGCCAGCTCCCCCTCGCAGGGCCAGGAGGGCACACCGCCCCACGGTGCCAAGCTGCTGTCCATCCCGCTGCCGGGCGAGGCGGCCGCTGGGGAGGGTGCGGCGGTGGAGGGCGGCGAGACACCCAGCGCCATCACCATACACCTGCCGCCACGCTGGCGTCTGGCCCGGGACGCCACCGGCCACGTCTACTTCTACCACACCAAGACGCGGGTGTCCCAGTGGGAGCCGCCAGCCATGCTCAACTCCGCCCTGGGCTCAGACTCCTCCTCAGAGTCGTCTTCAGACTCTGACTCAGACTCCAGCAGCACCACCGACGTGAGTACACACACACTTGGCGTGGTGCCAGCACCCACCACACCACGGCACCACACCACTCCTGTTGCCCTGGTGTGTGTGTCGGGGAGTCACCGCCTCAGTCTGCCCACAGCAAGGCTTGGCACAGCGCTGCAGGCAGACTGGTGGTGACTCACAGACCACAGAACCATCCCTGTAACACTGACAACAACACTGCAATACTGTGTCTGTCCCTGCATGTAGCCTAACCTTCCTGTGTGTTGCCACCAACAGAGTGAAGACTTCTCCAGTGAGGAGGAGGAAGAGGAAGAGGAGGAGGCGGTGGCGGTGACCACAGAGGTCTCCGATGAGAAGATGATCCGGCGACCCAAAGGCACCAAGCGGCGGCGGTCTGAGGCGCTGGTGCAGGAGAGAGTCATCAGTGTGAGTCCTCTACACACATCACTCACCTCACCTCACCTCACAACACTTCAACTATCCATCCATTCCATCCTTCCTTCCTCACTTCTTCCTCTCCACTTTTCAAGGCTAACACTCACCACTCACTCACTCACCATCACACCTTCCATCCTTCCCTTCCTTCACCTCACCACCTGCCCATCCCATCACCCTCACCTCCTGAACACGCTGCCACACTACACAACACTTCGTAGTAACTATTAGTGAGCCTGACCAGCAATCCATAACCCCGCCCCCCCTGCCCCCCACAGCCCATCATGGAGGTGGACAAGGAGGCGGCAAGGAGGGAGCGCAGGGAGGCCAAGGAGAGGGCGAGGGAGGAGGCACGGCAGGAGAGACAGGAGGAGAGGAACACCAGAGTACAGAAGGAGGAACCGTCACAACCTCAGCCTCAGTCCCAGCAGCAGCAGCAGCAGGCAGATGGCGTGGAGGGTGCGGCGGCAGTGACAGCGGCGGCGTCTATGGGGGTGGACAGGGAGAGGGAGAGGAGGTCAGACCGACACGAGGCAAGGGCCAAAAGAGAGAAGGTAAAGGTGGGTAACATTCGGCAGCATTTGGCCGATGTTGTATTTTTGGTTGGTTTAGTTTTTTTCTTGTCATTCGTTGCTGTTTTGTTTGTTTTTTTCCTTGTTCATTGCTGTTTTGTTTGATTTCTTTTCATTCATTGCAGTTTTTTCTTGTCATTCATTGCTGTTTTGTTTTTTTACTTGTCATCTTTTACTGTTTTGTTTTTATTGTTTTAAAATGAGTTCACTGACACACCACAACACCACATCACCACCAATCAGGCACAGCTACACCACTGTGATGACTTCAGTGGTATGACATCACCACTACCATCACCACTCAGCTCCAATCAGACATCATTCTTACACATCTTTCTCTTCTATTTTGTATCATTTGCATTAACTTATTGACAATTTGTTGTTTTATGTTATGGAAATACTCTAAACACTTGGTAATGTTTTAGTTTCATTTATTGAGTTTGTTATCATTTCCATTGGCCAAATAGCTGCTGTTTGTATATCTGTAGAGAGTAGACACTGAGTTGAACAGAAGTAAGGCTGAGAGGAGGTGAAAAGGGACTAAGTAGCTTCACTGTTATGTACAAAGAAATTATCACTTCTCTCACTGGTAATGGTGAGTGTTGTGTTCAAGAGACTGTGAAGGAAGTTACCTGTTGTACTGTGAAGGGAAATAAAGGGAAGGGAAAGAGAGAGAGACAGAGAGTGTGTGTGTGTGTGTTAGACAATGGTGAATATTGAGCTGATTTACTGCACCAAAAGTCTTGCAATAGAGGTGGAGAAAAAAGCAAGAAGCAGAAAAAAAACCTAACAAAACTCCAGAACAAGATGAAATAAAGGTCATTTCTGCTTTTTTCTTGTCACACTGGAGTAAACGAAAACAAGAAGAGGAAGAAGAGATCCATTTTGTGTATTATGTATGCTTTTGTACACACACACACACACACACACACACACACACACACACACACACCTCCCCATTACATCTCTCCCTTCCCTCACCCCACTACACCCCTCCCTTCACCCCCAGAGCAAGGAACGCGCCGCCACAGCCATCGCCGACAACAGTGATGCGGCGCGTAAAATCAAGGACGCCTTCCGCTCCAAGATGGCCACCTTCATTGTGTCAGTGCTCAACCCGTATCGCCGCGGTGACTGTCGGGAAGGGAAGATCACCTGCACTGAGGATTTCAAGTACCTGGCAAGGAAGGTGAGGGATAAAATGGAGGAGCTGGAGGAGGAGGAGGAGGTGGTTCTGTGTGTAAGAGGAAGAAGAGGAGAAAAAAGGTGTGTAGAGAAGGAGGAGGATGAGGAGAAAAAAGTGTTGAGAGAAGGGGGTGGAGGATGAGGAGGAGAAGAGGAAAAAAAGAGGTTGAGAGAAGGAGGAGGAAGAAAAAACTGTGGAGAGAAGGAGGAGGAGAAGAAAAAAGGTGTACAGAGAAGGGAAGGAGGAGGAAAAATGAAGTGTGGAGAGGAGGAGGAGGAGAATGAGAAAAAATGTGTGGAGAGAAGGGGGAGGAGGGAGAGGAGGAGAAAAAAGAGGTGTGGAGAGGGGGGAGGAGGAGGAGGAGGAGAAAAAAAGAGGTGTGGAGAGAAGGGGGAGGAGGAGGAGGAAAAATGAGGTGTAGAGAGAAGGGGAGGAGGAGGAAGGTCCAGTATGAGAGGTAATGTAGAGAGAGAAAGAAAGAAATGTGAAGAGAAGATATGAAAGGTGTGGAGAGAAGAGGAGGTAGTGGTGGTGGTGGTGGTGGTGGTAGGTTGAGGAAGAGAAGGGTATAGGAGAGAAGTGTAGACAAAGGAGATAGAGTAATATGATGAGATAGTGGTCTCTCTCTCTCTCTCTCTCTCTCTCTCTCTCACTCTCTCTCACCCACCACAGCCCACAGCCCCACAGTATGTCCCCCACAGTATGTTTACAAACCCACAGTCACTCACCACAGCCCCTCACCAATAATAAACTCACCCTTAACCTAACCTAATCTATCCTAACCCCTCAGCCTACACCTTACCTTCCTTTACTTAACCTAACCTAACCTAACCTAACCTAACCTAACCTTATCTAACCTTATCTAACCTAACCTAACCTAACCTAATCTAACCTAACCTAATCTAATCTAACCTAACCTAACCTAATCTAACCTTATTTTATCTCACCGTTACAGCTGACTCACTTCGTCATGGTGAAGGAACTGAAGCAGCTCCACAGTATCGAGGCGCTGGAATGCAGTGAAAGCGTCAAACACAAAACTCGGGACTTTGTGAGGAAATACATGAGCAAGTACGGCTCAGTGTTCAAGAGAGACCCCAATGACACCAAAGAGTACTGAGGGAGTTGAGTCTGCCTGGCCAGCTCCATATAAGTCACAATGCGAGTGGTGGTGGTGGTGGTGGTGGTGGTGGCGACAGTGAAGGCAGTCTAGAGGCAGCACTGTTCCCGGCCGACACACACGTCACTGTTGGGCAGATAGAGAGAGTGAGCGTAGCGTGTGGTGAGTGTCATTCCTGCTGCTCCGTGTGAGTTTGACAAAGGCCAGGAAGTACACGCTGGCCACCCGAACAGCTGTGTTTTGAAGTACTGGTGGGCTGAACTGTGTGGAAAGGGCCCAGTGTGACAGCCAGCCAAAGAACATATCTAACTGAGAGGGGGGAGTGTGGCCAGTGGAAAACCTATGAGTGTGTGAGTGTGTGTCTGGCCCTCAAGCAGTTAGGAGTGCCTTGACATGACGGAGTGGTACAGAGGAACGAGGTGCAGTGGTGTGCTGGGACGGGGTGGCACAGTGCTGGTACAAAGCAAAACAAGCACTTCACAGCACTCGGCACCTTGGACAGACACAGCACTCCTGTTTAGTTATTTATTCTGTTGTTCATTTGTGGGGAGGGGGGAACGAGGGAGGAGGGAGGGAGTGAGTGTTGCGTAAGGTGTAACCCGCCTCACGTCTCCTGTACAGTAAACGTAAGGGCTGCTTATTTCACCTCTCAGGATTGTAAGCGATCGGGAACTCTTCTGACAATTCGACGGAGATATTTTGTTAACCGTTTTTTGTAATTGGAGCGAGAGAGAGATGGACGCGAACGACTAGGGCGGCTGTGGGTGATGCCTCGGCTGAGAGTAGTAAGTGTTGTGTGTAAATGGAAGGAAAGGTAACATGTGATTTTTTTAGTGTGTATGTGTGTGTGTGTGTGTGAGAGAGAGAGAAAGTGAGTGAGGAGCAACACAAGTCCGCATATAGTATAAACTGACTCTGGGTGTTCAATTTTATGTTAAGGAGTTTTCTGTAGATGTTGTTGTTAAATGTACATAATTTTATGGATGAAAATTAAAAAAGAAAATACTGCCTATGTATGTTTTGCTCACCTACACACAGCTTTCTATAGAGGAGTATCGAAACCTGAAATAATTGAACACACAGCAACAAGTGTGCACAAATTCAAAGAAAGATTAGAGGAGAATAGAAACAGAGACAAGACCACACCAGATTAACTCAACCCATGTAAATCTCACCAGATAAACAAACACACACACACACATGTAAATGAAACACAGACACTCCTTATACCTCAAAAGAACACAAAAAAACACACCATTTTGAGAAACCATTATATTCCCTAACAAAATGAGGCATATTTCAAAGACTTTCATATTCAAATTCTTGGCTAAACTAATGACTTACACTAATTAGTATACAAATGTTTCTGTGGTTAGTAAGACACAGGAGAAATGGAAGGGAGTTGAGGGATGGAGGAAAGAGAGGAGGGAGGGAGGGAGGGAGGGAAAGAGAAGACAGAGGAGAGATAGGAGGAAAAGAAAGTTAATGAAGGAAAGAGAAGAGGAGGAGGAGGAAGAGAGAGAGAGATGAGGGTGGGAGAAGATAGTGAAGAGATAGGAGGAAAAGAAAGTTAATGGAGGAAAGGGGAGAGGAGGAGGAGGAAGAGAGAGAGATGAGGAAGAATATAGTGAAGAGATGGGAGGAAAAGAAGATTAATGGAGGAAAAGGAAGAGGAGGAGGAGGAAAGAGAGAGAGATATGAGAAGAAATGTATGGAGAGAAAAGAAAAGAAGAGGAAACAGTGAATAAATGAAAAAGAAGGTTAGTACAGCATTATTAACAACTACAACCCACCACCACCACCACCACCACCACCACCACTACAAACTACAAGGATACAGGAACCCGCTCAAAGTATTATTATTACAGTTTATTTTCTTTGGTTCACTTATACAAAAACATGACAGTAAGTGGCAGTAATTCTAGACAGCATCATGCACTAACAACAAATTAATCTATCCAAAGAGGTGTTACAACAACCCCATTCCAGTCCAGCCCAGCCCAGCCCAGCCCAGCCCAGCCCTGCCCTGCCCTACCTCACCCTTTCCTCCTCCTCCTCCTAGCAGCATTAGAAAAAGGTCTTAATACACTCAATCCTTAAAATATGAACACTTTAGTTGAAAAAAATACAATCTTTCTATTTTCTTTCCTCTTCTTTTTCCTTTTTTTTATCTACTTTGTCTTTCTCTCCATACTTTTCTCCTTTCTCTCCAAATAGTTATCTTTTTTTTCCTATAACTTAATTCTCTTTACTTGAACGCTTTACTTGCAAAATACAATCTCTCCATTTTCTTTACTCTTTTTTTTTCTCTTCTCTATCTTTTGTCTCTTCTTTTTCTCCATACACTTCTCTCCTTTCTTTTTTTCTCTCTCTTGCTTTCCTATAACTTAGTTCTCTTTACCTCTCTTCCTCCTCCTCCCTTTCTCTCTTTACATTTCTCCCTCCTCCTCCCTTACTTTCTCTACAATCTCTTCCTTTTCCCTCCTCTTCTTTTTGACTTCATTTCTTTCACCTATCTTGCTCTTTCTCTAATTCTCTCCACCTCTAACCTCCTTTACCTCCCTCCTCCTCCTCCTCCTCTATCCTTAAATCCCTCACTAACACCTAACACTTCAGTAACACAAGTATTAGAGGCAATCTGTTTGAGTCAGTGCAAGGCAAGGCAAGGCTGGGGAGGGCTGGGCTGGGCTGGGCTGGGTTAGGCTGGGCATCTTTCTACACCTCCCCACCAAACCTTTGTGTGCACAGCTGGTTCTTTGAGACATGTGTGGCTTATGCTAACAGCCATGTATGCTTATAAATCTACTGTTACTGACCGATACATACATACATACGTACATACACACATACATACATACAGTTGCTCATACATGTGTTCATTCATTCGTTCATGTACGGAAATGTTATGTACAAATTGTTGGTATGTTTAATTTTTCTTGCTCTTTTCTTCTCTATCTCTCTTTCTTCTCTTTCTGTTATGTACAATTGTTGGTATGTTTAATTTTTTCTTGCTCTTTTCTTCCCTATCTCTCCTTCTCTTCCCCTTTCCATGTGCAGTAAAATACATTGTGACTGACCAACTCTCTCTCTCTCTCTCTCTCTCTCTCT
>JAHFWG010000050.1:48170-67216 GCA_020233015.1 Callinectes sapidus | reverse complement strand
GAGAGAGAGAGAGAGAGAGAGAGAGAGAGAGAGAGAGAGAGAGAGAGAGAGAGATGAAACATGTCATTACTCAAATGAATAAATGAATAAATGAATAAATAGATAAATGTGGTATTTTCCTTGCATTTTCCTTATGTTTTGGTCTTTCAGACAACTTACATTATCAACACTTGTATTGGAATAGATTTATTAGTAAACACACCTTTAACACAATAAGACACCATCTCATAAGGCTCAACTATTTAACTACTAATAAATATATCCTTCGCTATTTTCTCTTCTCACGCACAACACCGTCTCTTATGGGTTGCTGTTGACAATTCGACCCCAAAAGACGACTTGCCGAACGGTGATCGTATTGGGACGATCATAGTAGTAGCGCCGCGCCTGCTGCTGCTGCTGGTGGTGGTGGGTGAGACAGACAGACAGACTGACTGACTGACTGCCTGCCTGCCTCTCTCTCCTTAGTTTAAGGCATCCCAGACACGACGAGCGAAAAAAAAGATTTTATGAGATTTCAAAAATATTCGTCACGGTAGTCGCCCCCCTTCACCTACAATGTGTAAGACAGGGCAATTTTTTTTTACCCCAAATTTAGGAAAGAAAAAAAAGTGCGTCCTATCTAGCTATATGCCTGGCAGTATCTATAGTACATTGTTCAATATTTTATTAACTTTGCTTTTGTTGTCTGTGACCTTTTCAAGAAAGCAAAGCAACTCTCACATCAATCAGAAGTTACCTGTATAGATAGTATAGTGCCCATTGAGCAGCCTTTCACACACACACACACACACACACAACTATATTCAGTTTAGCACTCACAACATACTCAAAATGCCTCCCCTTATGAAGATTGACTGAAGGACTATGCAGCAGCAGCAGCAGCAGGATGAGGAGGAGGAGACGGTGGTGGTGGTGGTGAGGCAGTCCCCACCCTGAGCCCCGCTGTGTGCGCTGCGCCCCACACACCACCGCCACCACCACCACCGCCCGCGAGTGTGCCGCCCAGGAGGCTGGCCAGCTGGCGGGCCCCGCTTCCTCCCCGCCCCGGCGCGACCAGCAGGTGGAAGCCAGGCTGTCTGACGCCCCACAGGGCGAGGCGCCGTGTGGCCACTGGGGAGCCGCGGCCCCCGCCCCCACGCCGCCACCCACCGCTGGCATGGCGGCAGCTGCCCCAGGACTCCAGCAACAGCGAGCAGGAAGCACCGCGGCGGCACGGGGGCAGCGGGGGGCGCCACGGCCCCTCCGCCACTCCATTATTATTGGTCTGCATAATTATGTACACTAGTAGATCCTAGTATCTTCGTCCTCAACGTGCATATAATTAAGTAACAAGTAACCTGACAGAGGAACAATGAAACATTTGCAGAAACCCTGAACAAAATAGTTTTTTTTTCAATGAGTAGCAAACCTTATTATGAAACAAAGTTCACCATATTACACAACATTAAATTGAATGTTGAAATTGTAAAGAATAACTATATATTATACAAATTTACAGACACACTTCCTGTAGTGGAGAAGCAAAGATCCCACCCAGCTGCTGCTGCTGCTGCTGGCCCTCACTCACCCAGGAGAGGGAGGCTATCCTCCTCCCCTCCAACCCTTGATAATTAACTCCCAAGAATGAAGGCCTGCGCTGAAATCACTACATACTAGGTTCAATGCCTGTGTTCCAGGCAGGCCCTGAGCCATGGACCACCAACCACCTGAAAACAAGCTGGGACCATTTCAACAGGAAGTACCTATGATGTTTGATTTTCAAGTTATTTCTTTCATCTACATGTATTAGATTATTATTATTATACTCATTTGGAAATATTCCCTTTCTTTATAGCTGGCATGATTGTATATTATCTAGATTTCTTTTATTAGTTTTTCCTTTTATAATGATCAATGTTTTTATTAATTAATTTCAGCACCACAAACAAGCTAGAATGTTATTTTATAAAGCTACTTTTTATTGTTAATTTGATGGTAGTCAATATTATTCAATCTATAAACTAATGGAGAGAGAGAGATGAGGTTTGCATCTAATGACATCTAATTATATGTACTATTAGCTTTAGAATAACAATTCCTCCTCCAGGATAAAAGCTCAAGGTCTTGCATACTACATTACAAAGACAAGCAAATTCATCCTCAATATTACATGCCAGAATTATTAGGGTTAAGCAAAGAACTAGATTGTTGGAGTATGGAGAATGGACTTATAGATCAATGGTTCATTCAGTGATGTGTAAATTAAAGAACATAATAGTTGGTTGTGTGTGTGTGTGTGTGTGTGTGTGTTTAAAGGAAATGTTTTTTTTTTCTATATGATTTATTTTTATATAAATAAAATTTTAATGAAATTCCCTTTTTATTATTTCCACTAAATGCTTTCCTTTTTGAACATTGTAAAACAGAACAACTAAGCTTAAAAATATTCACAGCCAGTATGAATGTCAATAAGTACACTTCAGATAGTTACAAATATATATATATATATATATATATATATATACACACGAGGTCCAATGCACTTGTTGTAGCGCTCCAGCCACTTCTTGAAGGCCCACTGGTAGTCCTCCAAAGTGAAGGTGTCCAGGGCCTCTGTCACAGCCTCCTTCATCTCCTCCACATCCTCAAAACGGCGGCCCCTGAGCTTCTCTTTCAGTCTGGGGAACATCCAGAAGTCACAGGGGGCGGGCCAGATCTGGACTGTAGGGAGGGTGTTCAGACATGTCAGCAAAATCTTCCACAAACTTATCCCCAAAATCCATAATCACTTCCACATTTTCATCAATAACTTCAAAACCAAAACACATAATTGAAAACCAAAAACATCCCTTTATAGCCCAAACTTTCCTCTATCCACCGACACAATCCACTTTTCCTCCACCTTCTAATAACTCCACAATCTCCACTTGTGTTCAGACATGTCAGCAAAATCTTCCACAAACTTACCCCAAAAAATTCATAGATGCTCTCACATTTTCATCAGTAACTTCTAAACTAAAAAACATAAATGAAAACCAAAATAACACCCTTATAGCCCAAACTTTCCTCTATCCACCCATAGCCCCCATACCAACCTAATGCTGCTGCTGCTGCTGCTGCTGCTGAATTTTTATCTTTTCCATGGTCATATCTGGGTTCATGCTGGTGGCCGCTTGAATAGCCTGGGCCAGGGCTCTATCATAGTCTATGGGGTCATCACCTCCCTCCGATTGGATGGTAATTTTCTGTTCCTTTTGGGTCTCTAAAATGCTGTCTCACTCTGTCTTGTACTGCAAATAGAGAGAGAAATTAGAGTTAGAGATAGCTTGAATTTTTTTCTGGGTTTTTAAAAAAAAATTTCATGTTTTTTTAACTTTTTTGGATTTTTTTTTTGGTGTGTGGTAGTTGGATAATTGGGTGTAGTGGGTTTGTGTGTGCGTGCATGTGTGTTTTGTGTACGTACGTGTGTTTTCGGTTTTATAATTGGAATTTTCTTTTTTAAGTTATGTTGAAAAAGGTACAAACTTTTTTCAGCGGAGTGACTGAAATTTTGGAGTGAGTGTGTGTTACAAAATTGAATGTGGTGCATTTGTGTGTGCATATGCGTGTGTATGCTTTGGCATGTGCGTGCGGAAAATATTCACAAATCTAAACATAATTTCACTTTCTTAATCACATTTGTGGTTTTTGAGATATATTAAAAAAACTTCACAGTAATAGTCTCCACAGTGCGAGTTCTGGAAGATATGGCCTGAGAACTGACCATTACCGACCCATCTTCTTCATTCGTAAATCCAGCCAAGTTTAGCACTGCAGTTCTTGCAGGAGACGTCTCTCACCACATGATGACCCGTTACCATTACTCTGTCTTGGACTTCACTGAAAAAAAAAAAATAATAATAGTAAAAGTAGTAATAGTAATAGTAATAGTAGTAGTAATGGTACTGGTGGTGTTGGTGGTATATTTCATTATTATTTTTTAAGATTAGATCATGTTTTTGGACTTTTTAAATGTTTTGGGGGATTTTTAATGTTTTTTGGAGAATTATAATATTTTTCTTGGAGATTTTTTTATGTTTTTAGAGGTATTTTAATGTTTTATGGGATTTTTATTATTTATTATTATTTTTTTTTTTTGGAGGGGGTGATTTTTAATGTACTTTTCTCTCTCTCTCTCTCTCTCTCTCTCTCTCTCTCTCTCTCTCTCTCTCTCTCTCTCTCTCTCTCTCTCACCTGTATGTCAAATTCACAACCCGTTTGAAGAGAAAAGCTCTCCCTGTTGCTCCTGTAAATCTGAAAAAAAAAGTAAAAACGTCAGAAAAAATTTGTTGTTCTTTCGTACATAAATGTTTGAATAACACCCCAAAACACACCCTAACCTAACAAAACTTGTAAAAAGTGTATATATGTAACCGCACACAACAACACATTCATACCGTGGAACACCCACAACACCACATCCCCATAAACACATCATTAAATGCGAGATGATGTGCCCCGAGAAGCACATCATCTCCCATATAACAGACACCCCTCTGCAAATAGTACAACTACACATGTTGTGGGAGGCTAAGACATGAAAGTGTAAACATCCTGCAAGTCCATGCACACACACATGACGTATATACCAGAAAATACCTCAATATACCCGGAAAAAATCACTTCACAATGCTAGATATTATGACAAGAGCAACTATAACAGTATAACAGTATAGCAGTATCACACACACACACACATACACACACACGCAAACACGCACGCACACACACGTAAACACGGTAAACATACAGTAAATTATGCTATATATGGCATATAAGTCAGGAAGAGAAGGGGGCACAGAGGCGCCCGCCATTATGACGTCACGGCTGATGACGTCACAGCCGGCCTGGTACTCTATACTAACTCTCTCTATATACGTACGTATTTTAGGGGAGACCATTTTAAAAATGACCTTTCGAAAAAACGCTTTCAGACCAAAAAACTGGACATTTTCCGGTTGGATAAATACTCTAACTAATTCCCAAAGCATAAATAAACTCCAAACAACACTAATTCTAAAGAATTTCCACTAGAAAAAAAGTATTTTATAAAAATATGACCCTTTTTAAAACTCATTAAATACTCACTCCCTACCACTTGAAAGGAACCAAAAACCACTTCACAGCACTTGGGTAATTCTTCCTAATTATTCTTAACACTTCAGAGTGATCTAGAGGCAGAAATACATCATTGAGAGGCTGATAAATAAATAAATTAATGCAACTTTAACACCGCTAGAAAAAACTTTCACCCTCAACTGATTTCACTGAACTTTACGCACAAAACATGGTCTAATATGGACTATCTTTGGCAATTAATAACAACTTGATACTGCCTCAAATAAAGAATGGTCTTGGGCGTTCCAATAATTTTGGCGCAAAAAGCCGCCCTTATTTACGATCATAAAAACGCGAACCACAGCTATCTCCACCCCCCACACGAATGGCAGACCTTCAAACCAGCCCACAGTACTCATAGAAAGCATTAAATTTTACTGTTGAGCCCAAATAAATAGTCCAGGCATAAATGAAAATATCCTTAAATATGAGCTGGCTAGCGGGCGTCCGCGGGCGGCGGCGACGGCGGCGGCTGGAGCGGCGGCGAGGGGCCTGGGTTGGGTCCGGACCACCCCCCCTCACATCTCACTTAAACCTTCACTAATCTTAAACTTGACCACGAAAGCTATGTCTGAATGGCTAATATGCAAGCTTAGTACAATGGCTGCATAATGTGGCAAGATGAGCCTATAATAATGAGTGATAAGGGTAAAAATGACCGATGAAATAAGCGCAAGGGTCAGTGGAGGGGTAGCCCCCCCTCCTATATAGGCAAATAAACATTGATACGGTAACGCCTTGTCACAATGGCTGTAGTCACCTTAATAACGTCTTCCAGCCTCAGTGATTCCATCTTCCGGCTTTAGTCCAGTATTAAGATGACACACTGAAGTACCAGCAGCAGGGTCTCATTATTATCATTCTGTCCTTAGATCGTTCAATACCCTTGTCACTTCCTCCCAGGGTTTGAAAGGTAAAAATCGTCTTAATATGATGTCAATAGAGTGGTCAAACATTTCAAGAACCCGAGTTTGTTCAACTAGAGGCTTTTCAATAGGATAATAAGACCTTTCCACCCGCTCACACTCTCACCCCACAACAAACTGAGCCAGACTGCCAGACAGACAGACAGACCCTCGGCCCTCCCACCCTCCCCTGCTGACGTATGGCAGGAACACACACGTTACGGCCTGGAACGACCAGTAGTCCTATCTTGCTCATTTGCTATTCACGCAGTATATGCGCTAAGAAATCAAGTAGGTGATGCAACTAATACAGATAAACAATGGAACAATAAAGATAAAACACCAGAAACGTCAAAGGAAAACTAATCAACGAAATAACACATAAATAAGCGAACAAGGCCAAGCAAAGCAAAGAGATAACTTGACACTTGAAACACAACCAGAACATCAAGAAATACAACAAAATCAGTATGGAATACTAATTACAAGAAACGAAACCAATAAAAGAGTTATAAACATTCGCAAAACAAAGCAATAAAAAAAAAATAAATAAAAACGAAGATAAGAGGGAAATAAAGCTAACACTGTGTGTGTTCAGGCATGTTTTTGTGCCTACACACACACACACACACACACACACACACACACACACACACACACACACACAGATAAATGGATAGGGACATACATACATACACATGCATACATACTTTCATACATACAAATACATAAGAAAAGTAATACAAGGAAGAGGAGGAGGAGGAAGAGGAGGAGGAGGAAGAGGAAAAATAGATTGAACTTACACATGCACACACAGTTAGTCATAAATACAAAAAAGAAGGCAAAAATAGGTCCCTCACACACACACACACACACACACACACAGGTAGCATCCAGGCACCACTAACTCAATATTACACCTGACAAACTCTATTTTCTGCACAGCAAGTTACCCAAATAAAACTTTCTCTCACACATTAACTGGCTTTCATTCAATTTCCAGCCTTTCTGAGCGAATCTATGAGATTCTCAAGTGTGGATGAGTATAAAGCATTGTGTTTGTATCATAACTAATTGATACAGTGATATATTGTTTGTTTATTGCTGGAGAGAGAGAGAGAGAGAGAGAGAGAGAGAGAGAGAGAGAGAGAGAGAGAGAGAGAGAGAGAGAGAGAGAGAGAGAGAGAGAGAGAGAGAGAACCTTATGTTCTGTATTTGACCCCTTCAGTACTGGGATGCATTTTGATTGGATTAAGAGATTTCTGAGTGTGTAATTGTTCCTTAGATGAATTTCTTGTGGTCAAAGTGTGTCCCAGTAGTAGTAGTACTGAAGGGGTTAAGAGTGATGTTACTATACCTTCACCTATGGTTGGGTATTGAGTATAGCACTGTTATATTTTGTTATGTTAGTCAGGAAACGAGAATAATTGAGGAGGTTATGAGTTGAAAATATTAGTTTTAGTCAGAAAACAATAACAGGTCACAAGTAGAGAAAAAAGTTAATTTAGTAAGAAAAAAAAAGAACATTTGTCTTTATTGAGAAAAAGGAATATTTGATGATTTAGTCAGGAAACGAGAATTATTATAGGTTATGAATTGAGAATCATCTGTTTAATCGGAAAAGAATAACAGGTCACAAGTGGAGAGAGAATCAAGTTAGTTTAGTAAAAATGAAAAGAACATTTACGTTTATTCAGAAAAATATCGTGATATTATGTATGTTAATCAGGAAATGAGAATAATTGAGGTTATAAGTTGAAAATCATCTGTTTAATCAAAAATTAATGACACAAATGGAGAATCAAGTTAGTTTAATGAGAATAAAAAGAACATTTATGTTTATTCAGAAATATGGCTCGATATTATGTTGTGTTAGTTAGAAAAGAAGAAGAATTGAGTTTAAGAATAAAAAATTATCTGTTTAATCAGAAAGCAATATCACAAGTGGAGAATCAAGTTAGTTTATTGAGAATTAAAATAATATTTGTGTTTATTCAGAAATATGGCTCGATATTATGTTCCGTTAGTCAGAAAAGAAGAAGAATTGAGTTTAAGAATAAAAAATCATCTGTTTAATCAGAAAGCAATGTCACAAGTGAAGAATCAAGTTAGTTTAGTAAGATTGCAAAGAAACTTTATTTATATAGAAAGGTGATATTATGTTGTGTAAGTCAGAAAAGAATAATTGAGATTATAAGTAAAAAATCATCTGTTTAATCAGAACACAATAAGTCACCAGATAGAGAAACAAAAAGAAAGAAAAGTACCCCTAACCTAATGAAACCTCACATCCCTTTACAGGTCTCCCAGTGTTACAACTTGGCAGTGTTCAGAGCAAGGAAACAAAAAATGAAAGCCTTAAGAAACAACCATAAACACCCTAAAAACACCCTTAAAACCCCTAAAAACAACCTGAAAAACTACCCCCCCAAAAGAATATCCCCTAACCCAAACTAAACCTTAAAGAGGTCAAAAACATGAAAATCGTCTTTGCCAACCACTAAAAACATTATCGAAAACATGAAAACACCTTAATAAAACCTCAATTAACATGAAAAACTCTTAAAAACCAATATAAACATGAAAAACCCCTCCAAAAATAAAAAATATAGAAACCTTAAGCCCCCCCAAAATCACCCCTAACCAAATGTAACCTAACCTAATGTTAACCATCCTCTACAGATAGGATATGGAAAAATAACTTTAAATAATCCTAATACCACCTTCAAAAAACTTTAAAACTGCCAAAAAAACACCCCTAACCTAACAAAATCTAACATCCCATTACAAGTGTACCAGTGGTCGGAACTGGAGGTGTTCACAGAGAGCAAAAAACATAAAAAAAATTAAGAAAGAACCTTAAACACCTTAAAAACACCCTTAAAAACCGTAAAACAACCTTAGAAAATACCCCCTCAAAAACCACCCCTAACCAAATGAAACCTTCCAAAGTCTAAACATTATTGCTCAAAACACCCAAACTAACAAACAAACAAACAAAAACCACATGGAAGATAGAGAAAACAATGACGCACGCACACAAACAAACAAAACAAAAATCCATCCACAAACAATTGCGTCACAAACAAAAAGCAAACACACACATGATTTATGAAGACTAAAATTTGGGTTTGAAAGCCTAAACATTATTGCTCATAGCACACAATATAACAAACACAGAAAAACAAGAAGCAAAAAAGAAAACCTGAAAAACACCTTTAAAAAACACACACCCCAAAATATCACCTATCCTAACCTAAACCTTAAAAAAAGGTCAAAAACAAGAAAATTGCCTTCGGAAACACCTTAAAACATCATCAAAAACATGAAAACACCTTAATAAAACCTCAAATAACATGAAGAACTCTTAAAAACCAATATAAACATGAAAACCCTTTATTACCCCCAAAACACCCAAAAACCTAACCTAATCACATTAAAATGCCCCCCCCCCAAAAAAAAAATAATTCTTTGGTACAATAAAGGTTAAAATTTCATCTCACCGGGTGGAAATGAGCTCAGTTGTGTTGGTCAGTATTGTGTAGCACGTGGCGCAGGAAAACAGCCACGTCCCGCCCAGGTGTTCCAGATATATGCGGCGGCGGCGGCCCATTGCAGGGGTGGTGGTGGTGGTGGTGGTGGCTGTACAGATAGTGAGAGAGAAGTATTGTTAAAGATAGCTCTAATTTTTTTCTTTGTTTCTTTTCTCTAGATTAGGTGGTGGTGGTGGTGGTGGTGGTGGCTGTAGAGATAATGAGAGAGAAGTATTGTTAAAGATAGCTCTAATTTATTTTTTCCTTTCTTTCTTTGATCTAGATTAGGTGGTGGTGGTGGCTGTAAAGATAATGAGAGAGAAGTATTGTTAAAGATAGCTCTAATTTTTTTCTTCTCTCTCTCTTGGTTAGGTTAGGGTAATATTAAAGCTAGCTCTAATTCTCTCTCTCTCGATTAGGTTAGGATCATATTAAAGCTAGCTCTAATACTCTCTCTCGGTTAGGTTAGGGTCATATTAAAGCTCTCTCTCTCGGTCAGGTTAGGGTCATATTAAAGCTAGCTCTAATATTCTCTCTCTTTCTCTACGTTAGGTTAGGGTCATATTAAAGCTAGCTCTAATACTCTCTCTCTCTCTCTGTTAGGTTAGGATCATATTAAAGCTAGCTCTCTCTCTCTCTGTTAGGTTAGGATCATATTAAAGCTAGCTCTCTCTCTCTCTCTCTCTCTCTCTCTGTTAGGTTAGGATCATATTAAAGCTAGCTCTCTCTCTCTCTCTCTCTCTCTGTTAGGTTAGGATCATATTAAAGCTAACTCTCTCTCTCTACCACAATCTACGTAATCATACAACACACACACAGCGCCTCATATTTTACCATTTTCCGCCTCATTTTGACTATTCTGACTATCGTGGTGGATAGTAGGATGACTATTCTACTATTCCCTCACCTTCAGATTCCAATAGGCCTCCTCAATAGGCCTAAAAATGCGAAAAGGATAAGATTTCATGGCCACTCCTGTCCCTCACGGCTGACTCTCTCCGTTTGTATAGAGACGTCACGTGTGTAAAGATAATTTCTCCACCTCTCTCTCTCCCTCTTTCTTTTTTCCTCCATTTCTCCCTCCACATGTTTCCTCTACTTTCCTCCACCTACATGAATTTTCCTCCGTCTTTTCTCCACCTTCTCTCCAATTTTGGCTATTCTATTTCGCTTCCTTCAGTTAATTAACCCCTTATCAACCCAATGAATACACATGTAGTCCTTCATCGTGGAAATCACAAAGACATTTAAAACTAGAGAACTATGAAACCGTTTTCCATCTTATTTTCGTATTGATAAGTATTCATTGCTTAAAATAAAGATGAATGATGTGTGTGTGTGTGTGTGTGTGTGTGTGTGTGTGTGTGTGTGTGTGTGTGTGTGTGTGTAAAATAATTATATAATACAGCAGCAGGTTTAATAGTAACAGCAAATGCTATCTCTCTCTCTCTTGCCTGATGAAAGACGTGGAAATGCATGACAGACAGACATCGGAGAGACGATTTCCCCGCCTAACAAAGGAAGGAATTGGGTTCATTTTCCTTTCCTCCATCTCCCATTTTACACACACACACACACACACACAGAATCTTGGGCAAAGAGACTGTAGGAAGATATCTCAGGTCTGTGTACTGTCCTGGGTGTCAAATATCTCGCGATAAGCCCGCTTCTCTCTCTCTCTCTCTCTCTCTCTCTCTCTCTCTCTCTCTCTCTCAATGAACTTTTAACAGTGATAGATATTTCTAATTACCGTAGTATATGCCGGACTATACACAAGGCGACCCGGTATATATGATGGGACTTGCACCATGCCGTACTGCTACTCAACATGCCAGACAAAACTGTGTATTCCAACAATGCTCCCCTCCTTACAAACAATCCATAACAATGATCCTGTAACTGCCAGTAACCTCACTTCTTTTAGTGTTTCATTAGTTTTAGTGATATAGTAATGTGTTGTGGAAGCTATCATGGTTTTGAAAGAGTTAGGTGGCTGTAGTGGAAGTTATTGTTTTTTCAAGGCAGTATTGTGTTGCTAGAAAGGCTTCAACAGTGTCTAGTGGAAGCTATAGGGGGATGGGTTTCTACAGTGTTGCATTGGTTTTAGTATTTTAGAAGTGTCTGGTGGAAGTTGTTATGGTTTTCGAGTGTTTTCATGATTTCAATATACTTCTTAACGTCATGGGTGATGATTCTATTACCCCAAAACCTCCACAATTGTCAGAGAAGAACTAAATATTTCAACACCAATCAACACCAATGCATTACTCAGCAAAATTCAGACATATTTCTATACCATCTAATAAAACGGCATGTAAAGGTGATTAAAAAAACTGCACACCTGTTCACTATATAGTCTATTGGAAGTCCATACAAAAGTTGTGACAGGAATGGCGGGACAAGCATCTCAGTGACGGCCAGACCACCGCCAGTACAAAACTTAGATAAGGTTAGTAGTAATAGTAGTTGTTGTTGTTTGATTTAAGACTAGAACTAACGGTTATTACAGTATGCATGTATGTCGCAGTGAGTGAGTGAGAGAGTGAGTGATGATGATGTGTGCGTATAAGTGTGTGTGTGTAAAGGAGAAGTAAAGATGGCATTTGTAAGACAGAACTAGAAAAATAAAAGAAAAATGAGAAAATTTGATTGTGTGTAGTACTGTGAGAGAGAGAGAGTATGTATGTGTGTGTGTAAAGAAGGAAAAGGAAGCATAAGGAAAAAAGAATAAGACAGATAATCATTTGAAAGAAAACCACTTAAACAAAATAAGTAAAACACAATAATAATACACAAAGAAAGCAAACGGCAAACAGAACAGAAGATTCAATTTCCATATGTGTGCGTGTGTGTGTGTGTGTTTGTCTGTCTGTCTGTCTGTGTATTGACAAGCATCTAGCAAGCCTTAATATTTACACTCAGTTAATATTAATCTTTGCTGGCCTTGTCTTTCCATCACACCTGTCTTGCACTCACCTGGCCAGGCAACAGGTGACCCCCACACACCACACCTGGCCACACTGATGACAAGGGGACAGGTGTGGGGTGTAGATGGTGACAGGTAGCCAGTCCAAGTGATGACAATGTTAGTAACTTAATTAATTTTTGGTAAGTGGTAAAAATTGTAAACTAAATCGAAAGAATAGTTTGGTATTGTAGAAGGAATACGAGAGGAGATACTTTTTATAAAGAGAAAATTAATGAGAAAGAGAATATAGAGAATTGAAGAACAAGAAGAGATAAAGAAGAAAAAAAACAACAGAATCACTAGGAAAAGAACCAAAACAGCAAAAATGAGAATAAAACAAGAAAACAAATGAAGGACAGACAGAAACCAGAAAGAAAAAGACTTAGATCAGAGTGAACAGGATTCTAGAATGAACACACTGGTAAACAAGGAAACGCGGAATAGCGTTGGCGATAAGAGAGCTTTAGTGACGGACTAAAGGATTGGTGCTGTGATAAACCATTCCTTCTTCAGTCTGGATACAGAGGAAGGGGAAAACAAACTATGGATTACAAAATTGTGATGAATAATGTGATTTTGAAATGTATATAGTGGTAATAAATTGTCATTTTTTTGTTTTGTGTACCATCACTAAAAGCAAACTAGACATTATATAACAATTAAAAGAATGTTTTGAAATATCTATAAAAGTAATGAAAGTTAAGTTTGAAGAAGCATATCAAATAACTCAATATTGCTATCTGCTTATACTTTGCTAATTAGATGAATACAGTGTTTAACAATAAAAGAACAAGTTTTAAAGTATCTATAATAGTATTGAAAGTGAAGTTTGAAGAAGCATATCAAATAACTCTCTTTTGCTTTCTGCTTATACTTTGTTAATTAGATGAATACAGCAAATAAAACGTCAGAGTTTTACGTAGAAGATCAAGTTTTGAAGTATGTATAATAGCAATAAAAGTTAAGTTTGAAGAAGCATATAAAATAACTCAGTATATATTGCTTTCTCCTTATACTTTGTTAATTAGATGAATACACTCAATAATACTTTAGGGTTCTCCAATATAGTGATTGGCTATGACTGTGACATGAATAAAACTTTGACATTGGAGCACAACACATAACAGTAATAATTCCACCTTGAGTGTCTAAATAGCAGTGTTTGTACGTACGTATGTAAAGTAAAACAGTACATTTGCCATCAGCTGCTCACCTCACCACTACCAATGGTGAATAAATAAGCCGTAATACTGACCATGATAATGAAGAAAAAAGTCCAATAATGATACTATTAATGATGCATAGAGCTAAACAATTGTTGCTTATCTAAACTGAATAGTGAAAACGACCATCAGAAAAAGGATCATATTTGAGAGAGAGAGAGAGAGAGAGAGAGAGAGAGAGAGAGAGAGAGAGAGAGAGAGAGAGAGAGAGAGAGAGAGAGAGAGAGAGAGAAACTGATAATAGATAAAATAATAATGATAATAGCAATATAAAAAAATGACAAAAAGAATACATAATGACAATACAGAACTGATCGTAATGAACAATAAAATTCATGTAAAATAACCTAAGTACAGAGAAAAGCATGAACAAACAATCATAATAATAATAATAATAATAATAATAATAATAATAATAATAATAATAATCACTGACCTAAAAGAAGACAATAATCAGTTAAGTACAAAATAAAGCAAGAAACAAACACCAAACATATTTCTGGTCCCACTCAACCTCTCCACACGTAACAAATCCACACTCAGGGCTTGCATTAACTGAGAGTCTTAACGACGTAACTTTCTCTGAGCCAACTTTCTAGTCCTACCATCCATCTTAACCTCCTGAAACTGGTGCTGTACTTTAACCATTACATTTGAGGTTGCTGATGAGATAATGGTTAAAGTACAACAGTTTTAGATCAAGATGGATTTTAAGACTGGAAATGCATCTGAGAAAAGTTACATAGTGAAGGATCTCTATTAATACACTTCCACTGCTACAAGGCAATACAAAAATAGCAAAATAAAACCATCTCTTTTTCCTTCTTCCCCTCCTTGTTTTATCATGTGGTGGTAGACAGACTAACTTTCATTGATATACAATAAATTATTTGTTTTTGCTTGTTACAAAAACAGAAGCAAAAATATAAATTTCTGTTATTGTTTTGGCTTGGTGAAATAAGTGAAGGGAAAAATATGAACTATCTTTCTTTTCTCTTCCTTTTCTTGTATTCAATGTTATTTCAATATTTTCTAACATTTTGGGGGGTTTATTGTAGAGTGTGTGGGAGAACATAAATCAACATATCTTACTTCTCTTCTTTTCTTGGTTAGGTCTGTATTTGTTTCATATATCCAAGAATAGTAATCAGGTAACTCTTTATTCTATCATTATTTTTTGGTATAAACAGACTGATGATGAAAAAAAATCATAAATTAACACAAAGTACATTAACTATTCAAGACATTTCTCTATGAACTGCAAACTTAAATTCAACTTTCTCGTTTATTTTTCCTATCCTCCTTTCACTTTTCTATACTTCAAAACTATCTTAGAAGTCTCCCACATCAACCTGCCAGCCTAGGAACTCTCTCTCTCTTTCCTTATTTCACTTTTCTATGTCCCCCTGTTAATCTGCTACTCCTCTTCAAACTTTCTGATTTCACTTTCCTATACTGCAAAATCAATCTTAAAAATATCTCTTGTTAATTTACCAGCCTTGAAACTGTCTCTCTTTTCTTAACTTCACTTTCCTATACCACAAAATAACCTGAAAAATCTCTCTTCGTTAATTTACCAGCCTTGAAACTATTGCTCTTTTCCTTATTTCACTTTCCTATACCAGAGAGCAATGTTAGCGTCCCCTACTGATAATCTGCTGGTCCTCTTGAACCTTCTACTTCTTCTTCTTGCCGAGTGTCATGGTGTGTGAGCTGAGTTGCTGCGTGGAGACCTGGTGCTTACGCTTCATGAACTCAGTCCTCTCGTCCTCCAGTCTCTTCTTCAGGTCCTCGTAGCGTTTCTTCTCATCCACGTGTTCTCTCTTCCATGCGTCGTACTTGTTGAGAAGCTGCCGGTGGAGGGATGGTTAGTTTTGTATTGAGAGGAAGTTTGCATTGACTAAATACACACACGTTATATCACTTCACTCTACATTGTCTTATATATAGTTTTGGATTCAGATGTATTTCTTCACTGTCTCCTGTCTCCTATTCTACTTTTTTTGGGTTAGCTCTTAATACATGCACCAATATAAGTAACTACAATTAACTGGCTATTAATAAATGTTTCAAAGGTTCCAAATTTTATCTCATCATCATTCTCTTTTCCTCCACACACATATCTCATCCTTCTATCCTCCTCCTCCTCCTCACACACATATCTTATAATTTTCTATCCTCCTCCTCATCCTCCTCCACACACATATCTCCTCATTCTCTCCTTCTCCTCCCCATCATCATTTTTTTATCCTCCTCTTCCTCTTACTCCTCTTTCTCTCTTCCTCCACAAACATATTTCATCATTCTCTCCTTTTCCTCCTCCTCCTCACCATTATTCTATCTTCCTCTTTCTCACACACTTATCTCATCATTCTCTATCCTTCTCATTTTTTCCTCCTCCTCCTCCTGTTCCTTCAGACACTTATCTCATTATTCCCTATCCTCCTTCTCCAAATTACTCTTCATTTTCTTCTCCTCCTCCTCCTCCTGTTCCTTGAGACACTTATTTCACTATTCTCTATCCTCCTTCTAATTTCTTCTCATTTTCTCCTCCTCCTCCACCTCCTGTTCCTGTTCGTTCAGACACGTACCTCCTTCTCCACCTCCTTCAGTTCGATCTCCTTCTCCTTGACACGCAGCACGAAGGTCTGTTTCATCTCGTCCTCCTTCCGCTGCAGCTCCTCCCTGTGCTCCACCTTCTTCTGCTCAAATGTCTGCTGGAAACTCACAGGCTGGTTGTCTTCTCCTATGTCGGTGAAGCCCATCTGGGGAATGACGGAGGGGGTTATTGGATTTACCTCTGTGTCTATGTGTGTGTGTGTGTGTGTGTGGATATACAAACACACACACACATAAATAAATAAATAAATAAATAAATAAATAAATAAATGTGTTAGTATGATAGAAATAACATAAGAAAATGGAGAAAAATAGAAGTGTGCGTGTGTGTGTGTGTGTGGAAATATAAGCACACACAAATAAATAAATAAATAAATGTGTTAATATGATCAAAATAACATAAGAAAATGGAGAAAATTAAAACTGTATGTGTGTGTGGAAATATAAACACACACATAAATAAATAAATAGAGAAATGTGTTAATACAATAAAAAATAACATAAGAAAATGGAGAAAATTAGAACTGTGTGTGTGTGTGTGTGTGTGTCTGGAAATACAAACACACACATAAATAAATAAATAGATAAATGTGTTAATACAATAAAAAATAACATAAGAAAATGAAGAAAAATTGAATGTGTGTGTGTGTGTGCGTACCGTTTCCAGGATCTTCTTGCGGTAGAGTTCATAGTGGCGCTGGTGGGTGACCTCCCTCATGTCCTCCATATTGGTGCGAATCAGCATCTCTCGCAGCTTGGTGAAGTCACAGTGGCTCTCATTCTCAACTGCCGGGATACAAGACTGTCAAACGCCCCCTCTCTCTCTCTCTCTCTCTCTCTCTTACACACACAGAAAAGAAACAAAAAAGGAAGAAAAGGAAGAGAAGGAAGGAAAGAAAAGGAAAGCAATAAGACACACAAATGGAAGAAAACAAAGGAAGAAGGAAGAAAAGGAAGAAACAAGGAAGGAAAGAAAAAAGAGAGAAAATGACACAACACACACACACACACAATAATAAAATACACATCACTACACATACTTTCCTCCACACACACACACACACACACACACACACACACACACACACACACACACACACACTGAATAAAACAGAGAAAGAAAGAAGAGGAAGAAAAAAGGAAATGACACACACAGTAAAAGACACAGAAAACACACATCACTTAACATACCATCCTCCACACACACACACACACACACACACACACAGACAGAGAGGGAAATGACTCACCCTGCACAGTGCCCCAGGGATACTGTCTGGCACGCACCATCTTGTTCCCGACCCTCACAAAGTCAGTGCTGCCAACCACAGCGAAGGGAAGTTGGCTGTTCATGTCTGTGTTCACCTGCTGAGACAACACTTCATCAAACACAAACACTACTAATAGATGAGAGGAAGTAAAGTGATATCTGGTAATTAATAATAGAATGTACAAAGTAAAATGTATTAACAGGTACATGATATTAAAGTAACATCTATTTTCTTCTTTTTTTTTATGTAAGATGGCAACAAAAACTACTACAGCGATATCTTGTAAATATTAGATCTATGTACTAATAGATGTGTGATATTAAGTGATGTCTATTTCCTTCTTTTTAATACAGTATAAGAGGAGACAAGTGGACCCAGGGCAACAAAAACTAATAAATAAAAACAGCCCACTGACAAGCTTGAATATGGTAATACAAGCAAGGTAATTAAAGCAACCTAAACTGTATGCCTGAAAACTAGATAAACCAAAGCAAGAAATCCTCGTTTTAAGAAGAACTGAAGAGACTAAAGAATTAAACCACCACCACCACCACCACCACCACCACCACCACCGGCACCACCACCCACCTTAGCCATAGTGTCATCATTGGTGGGGAACTGATAGATGTGGATATTGTTGGTCTTAATCTCCTGAGTGATGCGTTGCTTGAATTTGGTGAGTTCCGACTTGGATATTGTGTCGGCCTTGGCAATGATGGGGATGATGTTGACCTTGGAGTCCAGCTTCTTCATGCACACCAGGTCAATGCTCTTCAGTCTGGGGGAGGTTAGGTTAGGTCAGGTTAGGTTAGGTTAGTGAAGTGGTTAAAGAGGAGGAAGAGGTTAGGTTAGTGAAGGTAGGGATTAAATAGAGAGGGAGAGGGAGAGGGAGAGAGGGAGACGGACAGAGAGAAAACCATTATTTTACACTCACACACAAAAGAAAACAAACAAGGAAGGAAGAAAAGAAAAAAGAAAGAAAATTACACACACACATACATAAACATAAAGATACATAAAGATAGACAGTTTTAATGACCAAAATATGCATGTCTACAATAAAATGGAAGTCAGAAAATTTCCCATTGGTCCAAATAAAGAAATAAACACTTTGACAAATATGAATCAATATATTACTACACATCAAAGAAAACAAACAAGGATGAAAGAAGAGTAAGAAAGGAAGGAAGGAAATCACACACACACACAGACACTAACACACACACACACACACACACACAAAGCTCGTTACCCATGGCCGGTGGGGCAGATGAAATAAAGACAAGCGTGTATTCTCGTGTCGTGATAGGAAGACAAGCTGCGTTTAATCTTGAGTTCCTCCTGCAGGTAGTCATCAAACTGCTTGTCTATGTAGTCCACGATGGCGG
>JAHFWG010000050.1:19481-48070 GCA_020233015.1 Callinectes sapidus | reverse complement strand
CGGAATGTTGCATCTCTCGCTATCTGTCACTTCTTTTCTTTACTTCACGCAATCTACTGCCCTGGTCTTCCTAACTACACATCAGTAGGAGCAGCAGCGGAAAGGGAAGGAAGGCACAGTTGATGGACACTGTCATTGATCATCTGCTTCATTAATTACAAGTGAGCATCAACAGAAAGGCATACAAACGCAAGTGCAGAAGAAGGTGATAACAAATCCTGATATCTGTATTTTGCTTTACACCTAAAGACGAAAACCCGCAGCATCACAAGGGTTTCTACTTATAACAACATCATAGCTTATGTGGAAACACTCACACACACACACACACACACACACACACACACACACACACACACAGATCAAAGTCATTTCCACCCTGGAGAAGCAGACTTCCAACAAGTGTGTCTGAGTGACTCACGTCGGAGCAACTGATGCTTTGATGTCAAGTAATTACTCAAAAACTTCACTCAGGAATATGGAGAGCGTTGCCACAACACTCAACTGCCTCAAAGATAAAGACAGACTGAGCATCCACAGCACCAATCTGTAACTGCAACGTGGGGTATATATGAAAATAAAATCAAATAAAAATGAATAAAAAAGCAATTTGGCTCATATTTTGGGCATCCAGCCCCATCTGTTCTGTGCAAAACGTATCTACAATGAAGGGGCGCTGGTACGGAATCTCCATTGAGAGAGTAAGATGATGAATAATGCGATCACAAGGAAGCTGGAGTGTGCGTGTAGCTGGAACACACTGTCCCCCCGAAGCATTGCTGTCAACAAATCCACACACTTCTCAGAGGCAAGGTTTTATCATTGAGTTAGTCACTGTATCATTAGTTTCCATGTCATTTTGTCTATTTCCTTTGTTCTTTTTTCTTTTAACAATAATAATGTTTTTTTTAAGTAGAATCTAAAAAAATAAATTCTACTTAAAAAAACCGATGCAAATCATCAAAGCGTTGTAAAAGTTGCTGCTTTAATATTTTTCACGGATCACGAGGAACATTTGTGTAGAAAAGTTTCGGTTCTATTTATAAATGATCAGTTGCATCACTGGTGACTTTAAAGGCTAATTATGTTAAACAGCTTTAGACCTGTCACACAAAGTTACCACATTTTTTCCGGTGATTTCATACTTTTTATTTATATTTATCTATTCATATAGTCTTCAAACTTTCTACACAAGCACGCACGCACGCACACACACACACACACACACACACACACACACACACACACACACACACACACACACACACACACACACGATCATATTACTGTTGATCAGTGAAGAGACATTCCCACACCTTGAGTGCAAAAAAATACCGTGGGCTTGAGAAGACCAGTAGTGATTACAGAAGAGTTAATGGCGGAGGAGTGAATTGTTCAAACCCAAACCAAAATGCAAACCTCCCCTAACACTGCAGTACATTGGGGTGAGGACGTGATGAAAGGGATGCTAAGGTCTTCATAACAATTGAAATGGGTGAATTGTGGCCTGTGTATGGTGGATGGTGTATGGTACAGATTACGTCTTATGGATGGTTGTGGAAGTCGTGGGGATGATTATATCGCTTTATACTTTATTTTTTTTGGTGTAGGAAGATCAGTTGAAGGAAATTTGAGTAGCTATCACACCCACCACCACCACTACCGCCACCACCACCACCAACAACAACAACAACAACAACAATGACAACAAAAACAACAACATTTGAATCATTTATCAATAACCAACCAAGATCATGTTATATATGTTTCCTGTATGTATGAATTAGGGCCACCCGTAATATAAACAACAACAACAACAACAACCTACACCACTTACCAACAATAACCACCTCATGCTAGAACGATCCATATAGCACAACAAAACATACAAAACAATACATTTCAGAAACCACACCAAGAAAATTAACTATGTAACGAAACAAAATGATATGTGGCACGAAAACAGTGACAGAGAGAGAGAGAGAGAGAGAGAGAGGGAGAGAGAGAGAGAGAGAGAGAGAGAGAGAGAGAGAGAGAGAGAATTACCGTAATAACCAGGCAGTGAGCGCTACAGTATAATACCCGTCACAGAATGCTAACACTACACAATTAACAGTCAGTTTGGGGACGTGGAAATCCCAGCTGTTTATTAAGAAGTGGTTTGTTTTGGTCGTCAGCTGCTGTGTGGTGGTGTGTGGTGTGTGGTGGGTGGTGTGTGGTGGGTGGTGTGTGGTGTGTGGTTGCCTCACACCACGCCGCGCACCACAAAACATTACCATCACAGGTGTGTTTGCGACAAAGAGGGGGCCAAAAGTTAGCGCTCTATAGAGTTCCATAGCCGCACCTGTTCATAATACGAGTACCAATGAATGCGATAAATACATTCGGCCGAATTATTCACACAAACGTTCGAATGTCAATAAAAGTCAATATTTCCGCTAAACACCAACAGCAATAACGTCAACATTTAACATGAACGCCGCATATTGAATTCAGAGTGTTATTTTGATCCCATAGTGCCTTCAGTTACAAAAATAACAACTTTAACCAACAATAATACAACGTTTTCACACTTTTCCTGTGATTTGGTTTGTGTTCCGTATTAACAAACCACCCCCGAGATCTTCCGTCTTAAGTCAGCCATCTCAAAGCATTATATTAACTAAAGACTGTTCAATTTACTCTTTTCAATAATTTCTTTTATCTTTCTTGTCGATGTTTGATAAGATTTCGTTGTTTTAGGATTGTTGTGTTGTACATCGCAGTTAATTCATTAGAAATTGATGATTTTAAAGGTGCTTCCCATTATTTCATTGAGTTTTTAACATTGATTTTGCGTCGTCAGTGGGAAGAAAACCTATGAGAGTTCCTAATTATCTCGGTTGGCATTGGTGAGAAAACAAAGCATTTCTAAGTACATGTCCATTGAAATGCCAACTGATATCAAATGTCACACAATTCTCGTTCTTGTTACTTATATATATTTTGAAATAGTAGTAGTAGTAGTAGTAGTAGTAGTAGTAGTAGTAGTAGTAGTAGTAGTAGTAGTGTAAATGTTGTTGTAGTTATTGTCGTTGTTGTTAATCCATTTATTATTTCAAATTCAGAACCAGTTTAACAATATGAATATGTCTGTGTAAGTGGGAGTTGAGTTAGGTTAGCGTATGTTAAACCAGGTAAAAACAACAAAATAAATAAGTATATAACAATTAAACAAATTATATTCACACACACACACACACACACACACACACACACACACACACACACACACACACACACACACACACACACACATACACACACACACACACACACACGGGTTTATTACAGATTCTGGTTAATGGTAGTGTCTTTCTCACCTATCACTTTAATCAGTAATGCAGTTAATATGGAAACAGAACAGAACAATGATAGTAAAAACAGAGTAAATATGATGTTTGTCTCACTGGAAGACTATGTACCTCCCAAAACTTGATTAAACTTGTTTGCCCGCCAAAAGAAGAAAACATTCAATCTAAAGACTATAATTCAAATACAAGTAATAAAAAATATTGGTCCTTCAAATATGGGCAATATAATGTGTGTGTGTGTGTGTGTGTGTGTGTGTGTGTGTGTGTGTGTGTGTGTGTGTGTGTGTGTGTGTGTGTGTGTGTGTGTGTGTGTGTCTGTGTGTCGCAGTGCCCTATTTATCAAGAGAACGATAACACGTCATTACAAAAAACAAATAACACGACCACAACTATGAAACACAAATAAATAAATAAACAATAATAAAAACACAAACAAGCATCAAAATCTAACCTAACGAAAATGTACTTATAAAAAAAATCACACTTTATCTTGGAAGAGGCTGCGACGAAACCTAGGCGGAGCAGAAGTGAGTGATGTCTCGCTACCACTCCAGCCAGTCAACCAGCCAGCCAGCCAGTCAGCCAGCCAGCCAGTCAGCCAGCCAGTCAGTCAGCCAGCCAGCCAGCAAGTCAGTCAGTCAGTCAGCCAGCCAGCCAGCCACTGGGGAGGGACACGAAGAGGAGACAAACACAACACTGCACCAACACACTCACGTCACACTGCTTTGAAAGTGCAATGGGTTTGTTTAGTCTTTTTTCTCCCAAGTCACTAGTTACATGTTGTCTTTTGCACTGTAACACTATTCAACTCGTGTAACACTGTATTACGGTAACACAGGGTTGTAATAATTGCAACACTCTTCAACTCGCGTGACACTGTATTACGGTAACACTGGGTTGAAACTGTAACACTATTAAACTGTAACGCTCTTCAACTCGCGTAACGCTGTATTACGGTAACACTGGGTTCTAACTGTAACACTCATAACACACTATTAATTAAGGTAACACTGGATTGGTTGAAGTGGTTATGAGAGTTACGTGGGTTTTTCCAGAGTTTCTGCAAGTCACTAATGAGTCACTTAACACCTGTAAAGATATCAACCTGGGGGGTGATCAATCAGGCAAGTACACATGAATGCACAAACGACAGTATATTTCTGAACTATAAATTTCAAAATTTCCTCAAATAAACTTGTATTTTCTAACTCCCATTTCTATTTCCTTTGTTTCCATACCATTAAAATTATTTCCATCATATCGTTCCAGTAGTAAAAAAAAAAATGGTAAAGAAAAACTACAAAATAATAAAAAAATACAAATAATCAAAATGTTCAGACAGACAGGTAGCAATGGATTAATGATAAGAAAAAAAAATCATTATGTTTGCCAGATTTTTTTCTCGAGCCACAAGCTTTCCATTCACTCCTTTGCCCAGTAACACTATTCAATTTGGCACTGTGACAATATTAACACTTTAGTTTGGATAACACTTTTTGTTCTCTATCAACGTTTTCTTTTTTTCACCAGAAATGACCAGTTGTTTGATAATTTCTTGATGATCCACTAAAGAGGACAAAAAAATCACTGACACACACACAGAGAGAGAGAGAGAGAGAGAGAGAGAGAGAGAGAGAGAGAGAGAGAGAGAGAGAGATTGGAAACAGGTTAGAGATGGAGATAAAGCTACAAGAGAGAGAGATAATTAGAAAAAGTAGTGAAAGAGATTAGAGAGGGAGAGGGAGAGGGAGTTAGAAATAGAGTGAAAGAGATGAGAGAGAGAGAAAATGAATTAAAAACAGTCTAAAAGAAAGAAAATGCAGGGAGAGAAAAAAAGAAACTAGGGGAGTGAGTGAGTGAGAGAGAGACAGACTGACAGAGAACACTAATAAGAGGAAGAAAAAAAAAGAAAAAAGAAAACAGACAAACATGCACACACACACAAAAAGGAAAAAAACACAACTTAGAAAACAAAACAAAAAACAAAAGATTAAACCCCACACAAAAAAAAAACTTCTTACACCACCACCACCACCACAACTAACCCCCCCCTTCCCCCCCCACAGCGGCACATTCATCATGGAGTATATCGGCGAAGTATTTGACACGCGAGAGTTCAAGAGGAGAAGGAAGGAATATGCTCGGGACATGAGAGATCACTTCTACTTCATGGCACTCAAGTCAGACCAACTCATTGACGCCACAAGGATGGGCAACATTTCCAGGTTCATCAATCACTCCTGCGACCCTAATGCTGAGACACAGAAGGTTAGTGTGGCTGGGAGGGTGTTGTTGTTTTTTTATTTTTCGATTTTTGTTTGTGTGTAGGGGTGATCAGTTTTTTGTTCTTTTTTTTTGTTTCTCTTCCTTTTTGCTTTTTTATTTCTTTTTCTTACTCTTCTTTTCATTTTTATTTTGTTTTCTCTTTTCTTTATTTCTTTTCATTTCTTCTTTCTCATTATTTTTTTCTTTTCATTTCATTGTTGTTTTTTTATTTTTCTATTTTTGTTTGTGTGTGTGGGGTGATCAGTTTTTTGTTCTTTTTTTCTTTGTCTTCCTTTTGCTTTTTTTATTTCTTTTTCTTACTCTTCCTTTCATTTTTATTTTGTTTTCTCTTTTCTTTATTTCTTTTCATTTCTTCTTTCTCATTATTTTTTCTTTTCTTTTTCTTCCTCTTTCTTTCTTTTGTCTGTATTATTTTTCTTTCTCTTCCCTTTTTTCTTTTCTCTTTTTTTTCTTCCTTTTCTCTTTCCTTTTTTTTAGATACCTGTTAATTTGTATTTTGTCTCATTATTATTCCTGTATTTTCTATTCTCTTTTTATATTTTTGTTAGACTCACATATTCTTTTTTCTTTTTTGGTTTTTATCATTATTCTTATCTTCAGTTTTTTTGTGTATTTACTTACTTTTTATTTCAATGTGTCCCGTTTTCGTTTTCCTTTTCTTTCCTCGTCTAATCTGTTTCCTTGCGTTGCAGTGGACGGTGAATGGTGACCTCAGGATTGGATTCTTCTCCAAGAGGTTCATTGGTGCCGGTGAAGAGATCAACTTTGACTACAGACTGGAAAGATATGGGTCAGTGTATGTGTGTGTGTGTGTGTGTGTGGGATTACGTTTTATTAATTTGTTGGGTAGTGTGTGTGTGTGTGTTTTACTTTGACTATAGATTGGAGGGATATTGTTCAGTGTGTGTGTTTTATTTTGGCTATAGATTGGAGAGATGTGGGTCAGTGTCTGTGTGTTTGTTGGATAGTGTGTGTGTGTGTGTGTGTATTCCCTTCTATATCTGTGTTGTATCTTGTTATCATTGCATTCATAATCTTTAGGTAAATATTTTCACTTCTTCATTTACTTTGTAGTCTACAGACACATTTTTTTGCCTCATTTATCTACTTTTTTTCAATCCCATTTATGTACTCTGCAATTAGATTTATTTTTCCCCCTCAAATACTATCTCCACAATCTATAAATAAACTTTTTATGCCAACTTACCTTTATAAATCACAGATAATTGATGAGTAGTCTCTTGCAATGTTATTTATCTCCTCATTGAACAGCTAAATTTTCCTCTCACTTTTTTCGTGGCCTTATGACAATGTTTTCCTTGGTGTGGCAGCCGGGAGCCCCAGCGGTGCTACTGCGGTGCTGCCATCTGCCGGGGGTGGCTGGGCGAGGCTCCTGATGAACAGACCAAGGAGGAGAAGGATGAGGCACGCAGGAAGGAGGAGAAGGACAGGAGAAAGAGAGAGGAGAGGAGAGCATTCTTTGAGGATATTGATGTAAGGACACTTCAGTTTTCCAGTGTTTTTGAAGTGGATTATTATTATTTTTCATTTCTGAGTTTGTGTAATGGTTAAACGTCCCTCTGTCTCATTACCAAGTCTTTTGTTTGTTTACCATTTGAGAACCACTTGTAAACCAAACACTGTCCACCCTTTCATCTTTCACCTCCTTCCACCCACCATCAACACTAATATCAAACCCCCAACCATATTACACTTTCCTACCTACCATCTCTATATCCTTCAATCTTTATACCACATCAATACCTATCATTCTCTCTCTCTCTCTCTAACCTGATCTTACACACTGCACATGAACACCTACAACCAAAGTTAACCTAACCTAACCTAACCTAATACACTTCAACAGTTGGAGGAGGAGATAGAGAAGCTCAACTCCCACAAACTACGGAACCGCCAGGACACACTCAACCTGTCTCGGCTTATGGTGCGCGCTGAGGACTTCACCTCTCGCGTCCTGCTCCTCCAGCTCTTGCAAACTGGGGAGTCGGCGTGTCGAAGGCTGTTTCTCGACTACCACGGCCTCAAGGTGCTGTGGTCGTGGATGGCGGACCTCGGACTGTCGCGGCAGCACACTATGTTGAAGTTAGAGGTGCGTTAGGTTTATGTGGTGTCTTTGTCTTGCTTTTGTGGTGTCTTTGTCTTCCTTTCTCTATCTGGTGTGGTTTCTGTTTGTCTTCCCTTCTCTCTGTTTTGTTTGTTTCTCATTCCTATTGTTGATGTAATGTTGTGTGTCTTGGTTTGTCTTATTCTTTTTCCTTTTCATTTTTTTTATAGGGGGGAGTTTGTCTTTCTTTTTCTCTGGTCTGGTCTCCATTTATTTTTCCTGTTTTGTTTTCTTTTCATTCCTCTTGTTGGTTTATTCCTGTATATCTTGGTTTTGTCTTTTTCTCTTTCTTTAGTCTACATTCTTGTTTTCTTTCTTTCTTTCCTTATTTTTGTTCTCTGTTGTGATGTCTTGTATTCTGCCTTTGTTTTTTAAATTTTTGTATGTTCCATCACATCTTTTTTTCTCTTTTATTGTGATTTTTTGTTTTCATCTGTTCTATTGTTAGTCTTATTCCCAAACCTGCCTCAACTCTCTCTCTCTCTCTCTCTCTCTCTCTCTCTCTCTCTCTCTCTCTCTCTCTCTCTCTCTCTCTCTCTCTCTCTCTCTCTCTCTTTCTCTCATCCAACCACTCCTCCACAGATCCTGCAGACTCTTGAGGTCCTTCCCATCACAAACAAGACGCAGCTCACCGACAGCCGCGTTCTGTCCTTAGTGGAGCGTTGGAGTGGCCAGGCAGGATACACCCCCTCCACCACCACCTCCTGCAGCCTCTCTCCCCCTCCCCCCCCGCCTCCCCCCAAGACCGACGAGACCTCCCAGCCCCCCCCTGCTGCGGGTCTTGCCACGGAAACTGACCCCAGCAAGAAGTCAAGGTTTGTTTTGTGGTTCCTTTTTGATGAATTCTTTTGGACTGGTAAATTACTAGTGGGTTTTTTTGTATTTATTGTCTTTGTTGCTCTTAGTCAGCTTCCCTCTCTTACGTAAAAAAAGAAGAAGAAAAAGTAAGCAGTGTTATTGAAAGCACAAGCCCCTCTTAACAAAAAAATAATAGTAACAAACAGTGGTGTTATTGAAAGCAATTATGCCTGCACACTACACTAGTTAATCCTTTTAAAAGAGAAAGTAAAAAGAAGTAACAAAAATAGCAGTGTCATTGAAAGCACTTATCCCTGTACACCTGTTCTAATGACCCCCCCACACTTGTACCCCCACAGTGACACCAGCGAGGAGTCAGACAGCGAGACGGACCCTAAGCTTGCCATTGAAGCCTCCAGCGCCGATGACAGCAGCATGGACTCAGAGGTGGAGAACCCCAAGGCAAGCGTGGAGGAGGAGAGCAGCGATTCCAACGACGCCAAGGATGCTGCCGCCGCCGCTGCCGCCACTGAGGACAAGCTGAGGGTGGAGAGGCTGTCTGACGAGGAGAAGGAAGCACAAGAGTTACTGGAACTTCACAAAACGATGGTTGCTCTCGCCATGAAGCTCTTGGATGCGTGGAAGAACCTTAAAGAGTTCTTCCGCATCCCCAAGAAGGAGCGGATAGAAATGATGAAGGAGCACGAGAGGGAGGTGGACCGCGGCTACAAGGAGTACCTCGACCAGGCCTCTGAGAGTGACAGAGACTCAGAACGCAGGGACAGGTAAGGGAGGGATGGAGTGATCACCTAATCTAATCTAACTGAACCCAACCCAACCTAACCTAACCCAATCTAACTTAGAATACAGTACCATTGCCTCACACTCATCCAATGCACTCAAAACAACATACCCTAACCTAATAAAAAAAAACAGTACCTATTTCACTCAACTTTATTTTATTTAAGAGGAACGTTTTCATACCTGTAAGGGGGCTGGCAAATTAGTGGGCTTTTATTATCATTACCTTTTGTTACCCTTTACACCAAAGAAAAATCTAATTAACATGAAAAAACACTACCACCCCCAAAATAAAAATCTAACCTAACCTAACCTAACCAAACCCCATAACTCACCCCTCCCGCCCATCACAGGTACAACCGACGCGACCACCACTACGACCGGCGGCGCAGGTCACCAGACAGAGACAAGGAGCGCTACTCGAGGGGCCGCGGCATCTCCAGGGAAGACCGCTCTTCAGACTCCCCCAAGATGTCCAAGGAGCAGCGCCGACAACTGTTTGAACTCAAGGTAAGGGACGGAGTGTGTGGAGGGAAGAGGGAAGAGATGAGGAAGTAGAGGGATAGAAGGGAGTGTGTGGAGAGATGAAGGAAGGAGAGAGATAGGAGGAGTGTGTGTGTGTGGAGAAAGATGAGGAAAGAGAGAGATAGGAGGAGTGTGTGTGTGGAGAGATGAAGGAAGGAGAGAGATAGGAGGAGTGTGTGTGGAGAGATGAAGGGAAGAGAGATAGGAGTGTGTGGAGAGATGAGGAAAGAGAGGGAAAGGAGGACACAGAAGGGAGTGTGTGTGTGGAGAGATGAAGGAAGGAGATAGGAGGGATTGGAAGACACAGAAGGAAGAGTTTGTGGAGGGAAGAGAGAAGAGATGAAGGAATAAAAGGGATAGGAGGAAGACAATGAAGGAAGAGTGTGTGGAGGGAAGAGGAAGACAAGGAAGGGAGTGTGTGTTGAGGGAAGAATGGACAGGGAGGAGTGTGTGTGTGTGTGTGTGTGTGTGTGTGTGTGTGTGTGTGTGTGAGAGAGAGAGGAATGGTGAAAGTAAATGAGAGGTTTGAGTGTGACAGGAAGGAAAGAGTGAAATTGTGTGTGTGATACAGAGAGAGAGAGAGAGAGAGAGAGAAAGGGAAGCGGTGGTGTGTGAGAGTAAGGGTGAGTAAGAGTCAGTGCCGTAGTGAGCCTCAGTGCCACACTACACTACACTGTTCACTGTCCACTGTACAGGTGCAGCAGCAGGAGGAGGAGGCCAAGCAGAGGAAGATGCAGGAGGAGATGTGGACGATGCACGTGGACCGGTGCCGTCTGTTGGGCCACGACCCCTACCTCACCCCCATCTTTGACCCCACCTACCAGTACTTCTGGGACCCGGTGGCCGCCAACTGGCAGCCCTACACCGGCTCAGGTGAGGCCACACTGCTGGCACGCCAACCACTTGTTTGGAAGCTTCACTTGTCTTGCCTCATGATTATATTTTTGCTTATTATTGAGCTTTATTGTGATATTTTTTATGCCTTTGTTTATCTGCCTATCCCCCCCCCACCCCCCCACCACCCCTCTCATATATATATAAGGCAGGGCTGGGCCAGGTTGTCAGGCCACGCCTCCCTGGCCATGTCCCATTAGTGCTTTGTGGCAGAAAGGGTTCAGGGTGCACAGTGTGTACAGACAGACTGGTGTGGCTGAGGCAGGCTGAGGTGTCCTGCACACACAGCACGGCAGGGTGCAGGGCGCCCCGGGGCAGTGCTGTGTTGAATACACGGCCTGTACACGGGGCAGCCTCTCCCGGGTGTCCATTACTTGTAAGGCGTTGTGTTGTTGTGTACCTCAGCATGCGTGCATGTGCGCGCCCCTCACAGTGTTTGTGCCGGCAGACCCCAATCTGCCGGTGCCGGCGGGCTACGGCCTCACCAAGGGCGAGGGTGAGGGTTCCCCGCTGACACTGATGGTGCCTGGTGGCCGCAGTCACCTGCCAGGGGGCGGCGGGGACCCCCCAGGGCTGGGTCAGGGTGGTCCCAATGACCCCCTTAACCCCGCCAACATTCCACTACCAGGTGAGGTGCCGGCACTGGCCGCCAGCTCCCCCTCGCAGGGCCAGGAGGGCACACCGCCCCACGGTGCCAAGCTGCTGTCCATCCCTCTGCCGGGCGAGGCGGCCGCTGGGGAGGGTGCGGCGGTGGAGGGCGGCGAGACACCCAGCGCCATCACCATACACCTGCCGCCACGCTGGCGTCTGGCCCGGGACGCCACCGGCCACGTCTACTTCTACCACACCAAGACGCGGGTGTCCCAGTGGGAGCCGCCAGCCATGCTCAACTCCGCCCTGGGCTCAGACTCCTCCTCAGAGTCGTCTTCAGACTCTGACTCAGACTCCAGCAGCACCACCGACGTGAGTACACACACACTTGGCGTGGTGCCGGCACCCACCACACCACGGCACCACTCCCGTTGCCCTGGTGTGTGTTGGGGAGTCACCGCCTCAGTCTGCCCACAGCAAGGCTTGGCACAGCGCTGCAGGCAGACTGGCGGTGACTCACAAACCACAGAACCATCCCTATAACACTGACAACAACACTGCAATACTGTGTCTGTCCCTGCATGTAGCCTAACCTTCCTGTGTGTTGCCACCAACAGAGTGAAGACTTCTCCAGCGAGGAGGAGGAGGAGGAAGAGGAGGAGGCGGTGGCGGTGACCACAGAGGTCTCCGATGAGAAGATGATCCGGCGACCCAAAGGCACCAAGCGGCGGCGGTCTGAGGCGTTGGTGCAGGAGAGAGTCATCAGTGTGAGTCCTCAACACACCACTCACCTCACCTCACAACACTTCAACACTTCAGCTATCCATCCATTCCATCCTTCCTTGCTCACCTCTTCCTCTCCACTTTTCAAGGCTAACACTCACCACTCACTCACTCACTCACCACTACACCTTCCATCCATCCTTCCCTTCACCTCACCACCTCCCCATCCCATCACCCTCACCTCCTGAACACGCTGCCACACTACACAACACTTCGTAGTAACTATTAGTGAGTCTGACCAGCAATCCATAACCCCGCCCCGCCCTGCCCCCCACAGCCCATCATGGAGGTGGACAAGGAGGCGGCAAGGAGGGAGCGCAGGGAGGCCAAGGAGAGAGCGAGGGAGGAGGCACGGCAGGAGAGACAGGAGGAGAGGAACACCAGAGTACAGAAGGAGGAACCGTCACAACCTCAGCCTCAGTCCCAGCAGCAGCAGCAGCAGGCAGATGGCGTGGAGGGTGCGGCGGCAGTGACAGTGGCGGCGTCTATGGGGGTGGACAGGGAGAGGGAGAGGAGGTCTGACCGACACGAGGCAAGGGCCAAAAGAGAGAAGGTAAAGGTGGGTAACATTCGGCAGCATTTGGCCGATGTTGTATTTTTGGTTGGTTTCGTTTTTTTCTTGTCATTCGTTGCTGTTTTGTTTGTTTTTTTCCTTGTTGTTCATTGCTGTTTTGTTTTATTTCTTTTCATTCATTGCTGTTTTGTTTTGTTTTTTCTTATCATTTATTGTTTTGTTTTTATGGTTTTAAAATGAGTTCACTAACACACCACAACACCAAACCACATCACCACCAATCAGGCACAGCTACACCACTGTGATGACTTCAGTGGTATGACATCACCACTACCATCACCACTCAGCTCCAATCAGACATCATTCTTACACATCTTTCTCTTCTATTTGTATCATTTGCATTAACTTATTGACAATTTGTTTTTTTATGTTATGGAAATACTCTAAACAATTGGTAATGTTTTAGTTTCATTTATTGAGTTTGTTATCATTTCCATTGGCCAAATAGCTGCTGTTTGTATATCTGTAGAGAGTAGACACTGAGTTGAACAGATGTAAGGCTGAGAGGAGGTGAAAGGGGCTGAGTAGCTTCACTGTTATGTACAAAGAAATTATCACTTCTCTCACTGGTAATGGTGAGTGTTGTGTTCAAGAGACTGTGAAGGAAGTTAGGTGTTGTACTGTGAAGGGAAATAAAGAGAAGGAATGAGAGAGAGAGAGAGAGAAACAGAAGGAGTGTGTGTGTGTGTGTGTGTGTTAGACAATGGTGAATATTGAGCTAATTTACTGTACCAAAAGTCTTGCAATAGAGGTGGAGAAAAAAAAGCAAGAAGCAGAGAAAAAAAACTAACAAAACTCCAGAACAAGATGAAATAAAGGTCATTTCTGCTTTTTTCTTGTCACACTGGAGTAAACGAAAACAAGAAGAGGAAGAAGAGATCCATTTTTTTGTATTATGTATGCTTTTGTACACACACACACACACACACACCTCCCCATTACATCTCTCCCTTCCCCCACCCCACTACACCCCCTCCCTTCACCCCCAGAGCAAGGAACGCGCCGCCACAGCCATCGCAGACAACAGTGATGCGGCGCGTAAAATCAAGGACGCCTTCCGCTCCAAGATGGCCACCTTCATTGTGTCAGTGCTCAACCCGTATCGCCGCGGTGACTGTCGGGAAGGGAAGATCACCTGCACTGAGGATTTCAAGTACCTGGCAAGGAAGGTGAGGGATAAATGCAGGAGCTGGAGGAGGAGGAGGAGGAGGTTCTGTGTGTAAGAGGAAGAAGAGGAGGAGGAGAAAAAGGAGGTGTAGAGAGAAGGAGGAGGAGGAAAAAACTGGAGAGAAGGAGGAGGAGAAGAAAAAAGGTGTACAAAGAAGGGAAGGAGGAGGAAAAATGAGGTGTGGAAAGAAGAAGGAGGAGGAGAATAAGAAAAAATGTGAGGAGAGAAGGGGGAGGAGGAAGAGGAGAAAAAACAGGTGTGGAGAGAAGGGAGAGGAGGAGGAAGAAAAAAAGATGTAGAGAGAAGGGCAAGGAGGAAAAAAAGGCATGGAGAGAAGGGGGAGGAGGAGGAGGAGAAAAAAGGTGTGAAGAGAAGAAGTGGAGGAGGAGGAGGAGGAGAAAAATGAGGTTTGGAGAGAAGGGGAGGAGCAGGAGTGGTCCAGTATGAGAGGAAATGTAGAGAGAAGAGGAGGAGGAGAGAGAGAAATGTAAAGATATGAAAGGTGTGGAGAGAAGAGGAGGTTGTAGTGGTGGTAGATTGAGGAAGAGAAGGGTACGGGAGAGAAGTGTAGACAAAGGAGATAAGGTAATATGAGATAGTGGTGTGCTCTCTCTCTCTCTCTCTCTCTCTCTCTCTCTCTCTCTCTCTCTCTCTCCACAGCCCCACAGTCACTCACCACAGCCCTTCACCAATAATAAACTCACCCTTAATCTAACCTAATCTATCCTAACCCCTCAGCCTACACTTATCCTTCCCTTCCCTTCCTTAACCTAACCTAACCTAACCTAACCTTATTTTACCTTACCGTTACAGCTGACTCACTTCGTCATGGTGAAGGAACTGAAGCAGCTCCACAGTATCGAGGCGCTGGAATGCAGTGAAAGCGTCAAACACAAAACTCGGGACTTTGTGAGGAAATACATGAGCAAGTACGGCTCAGTGTTCAAGAGAGACCCCAATGACACCAAAGAGTACTGAGGGAGTTGAGTCTGCCTGGCCAGCTCCATATAAGTCACAATGCGAGTGGTGGTGGTGGTGGTGGTGACAGTGAAGGCAGTCTAGAGGCAGCACTGTTCCCGGCCGACACACACGTCACTGTTGGGCAGATAGAGAGAGTGAGCGTAGCGTGTGGTGAGTGTCATTCCTGCTGCTCCGTGTGAGTTTGACAAAGGCCAGGAAGTACACGCTGGCCACCCGAACAGCTGTGTTTGGAAGTACTGGTGGGCTGAACTGTGTGGAAAGGGCCCAGTGTGACAGCCAGCCAAAGAACATATCTAACTGAGAGGGGAGAGTGTGGCCAGTGGAGAACCTTGAGTGTGTGAGTGTGTGTCCGGCCCTCAAGCAGTTAGGAGTGCCTTGACATGACGGAGTGGTACAGAGGAGCGAGGTGCAGTGGTGTGCTGGGACGGGGTGGCACAGTGCTGGTACAAAGCAAAACAAGCACTTCACAGCACTCGGCACCTTGGACAGACACAGCACTCCTGTTTAGTTATTTATTCTGTTGTTCATTTGTGGGGAGGGGGGAACGAGGGAGGAGGGAGGGAGTGAGTGTTGCGTAAGGTGTAACCCGCCTCACGTCTCCTGTACAGTAAACGTAAGGGCTGCTTATTTCACCTCTCAGGATTGTAAGCGATCGGGGACTCTTCTGACAATTCGACGGAGATATTTTGTTAACCGTTTTTTGTAATTGGAGCGAGAGAGAGATGGACGCGAACGACTAGGGCGGCTGTGGGTGATGCCTCGGCTGAGAGTAGTAAGTGTTGTGTGTAAATGGAAGGAAAGGTAACATGTGATTTTTTTAGTGTGTATGTGTGTGTGTGTGTGTGTGTGAGAGAGAGAGAGAGAGTGAGTGAGGAGCAACACAAGTCCGCATATAGTATAAACTGACTCTGGGTGTTCAATTTTATGTTAAGGAGTTTTCTGTAGATGTTGTTGTTAAATGTACATAATTTTATGGATGAAAATTAAAAAAGAAAATACTGCCTATGTATGTTTTGCTCACCTACACACACACACAGCTTTCTATAGTGGAGTATCGAAACCTGAAATAATTGAACACACAGCAACAAGTGTGCACAAATTCAAAGAAAGATTAGAGGAGAATAGAAACAGAGACAAGACCACACCAGATTAACTCAACCCATGTCAATCTCACTACATACACAAACACACAAACACACACAGGCATAAATGAAACAGACACTCCTTATACCTCAAAAGAACACAAAAAAACACACCATTTTGAGAAACCATTATATTCCCTAACACAAAATGAGGCATATTTCAAAGACTTTCATATTCAAATTCCTGGCTAAAATAACTTACACTAATTAGTATACAAACGTGGTTAGTAAGACACAAGAGAAATGGAAGGAAGTTGAGGGATGGAGGAAAGAGTGGAGAAAGGAGCAGAAGGGAGGGAGAGAGAAGACAGTGCAGAGATGGGAGGAAAAGAAAGTTAATGGAGGGAAGGGGAGAGGAGGAGGAGGAAGAGAGAGAGAGATGAGGAAGAAGATAGTGAAGAGATGGGAGGAAAAGAAAGTTAATGAAGGAAAGAGAAGAGGAGGAGGAGGAAGAGAGAGAGATGAGGAAGAATATAGTGAAGAGATGGGAGGAAAAGAAGATTAATGGAGGAAAAGGAAGAGGAGGAAAGAGAGAGAGATATGAGAAGAAATGTATGGAGAGAAAAGAAAAGAAGAGGAAACAGTGAATAAATGAAAAGAAGGTTAGTACAGCATTATTAACAACTACAACCCACCACCACCACCACCACCACTACAAACTACAAGGATACAGGAACCCGCTCAAAGTATTATTATTACAGTTTATTTTCTTTGGTTCACTTATACAAAAACATGACAGTAAGTGGCAGTAATTCTAGACAGCATCATGCACTAACAACAAATTAATCTATCCAAAGAGGTGTTACAACAACCCCATTCCAGTCCAGCCCAGCCCAGCCCAGCCCAGCCCAGCCCAGCCCAGCCCAGCCCTGCCCTGCCCTACCTCACCCTTTCCTCCTCCTCCTCCTAGCAGCATTAGATAAAGGTCTTAATACACTCAATCCTTAAAATATGAACACTTTAGTTGAAAAAAATACAATCTTTCTATTTTCTTTCCTCTTCTTTTTCCTTTTTTTTTTATCTACTTTGTCTTTCTCTCCATACTTTTCTCCTTTCTCTCCAAATAGTTATCTTTTTTTTCCTATAACTTAATTCTCTTTACTTGAACGCTTTACTTGCAAAATACAATCTCTCCATTTTCTTTACTCTTTTTTTTTCTCTTCTCTATCTTTTGTCTCTTCTTTTTCTCCATACACTTCTCTCCTTTCTTTTTTTCTCTCTCTTGCTTTCCTATAACTTAGTTCTCTTTACCTCTCTTCCTCCTCCTCCTCCCTTTCTCTCTTTACATTTCCCCCTCCTCCTCCCTTACTTTCTCTACAATCTCTTCCTTTTCCCTCCTCTTCTTTCTCTAACTCTCTCCACCTCTAACCACCTTTACCTCCCTCCTCCTCCTCCTCCTCCTCCTCTATCCTTAAATCCCTCACTAACACTAACACTTCAGTAATACAAGTGTGAAAGGCAATCTGTTTAAGTCAGTGCAAGGCAAGGCTGGTCTGGTCTGGGCTGGGCTGGGCTGGGCTGGGCTGGGTTAGGCTGGGCATCTTTCTACACCTCCCCACCAAATCTTTGTGTGCACAGCTGGTTCTTTGAGACATGTGTGGCTTATGCTAACAGCCATGTATGCTTATAAATCTACTGTTACTGACCAATACATACATACGTACATACACACATACATACATACATACAGTTGCTCATACATGTGTTTATTCATTCGTTCATGTACGGAAATGTTATGTACAAATTGTTGGTATGTTTAATTTTTCTTGCTCTTTACTTCTCTATCTCTCTTCCTTCTCTTTCTGTTATGTACAATTGTTGGTATGTTTAATTTTTTCTTGCTCTTTTCTTCCCTATCTCTCCTTCTCTTCCCCTTTCCATGTGCAGTAAAATACATTGTGACTGACCAACTCTCTCTCTCTCTCTCTCTCTCTCTCTCTCTCTCTCTCTCTCTCTCTCATTCACTCCACATATAACAAACTGATATAGTAGATACGTATGTAATGATAAGACATACAGACACACAGACATATATTCATCTAGTCTATCCTTTGGGATATCGCGTGGTGAATTTACAACTATATATATATATAGAATTTCTTTGATCGGTTAAGATTACAATACCTTAAAAATACAGTCTTAGTTAATACAGGTTAATTCTGCTGTTTTTGTAATGGTTTCTCACACATTCTCTCTCTCTCTCTCTCTCATACAAACATACATGAATATATTTCTCTCATTCTTCAATTATCAAACATTTATTTCGTTCGTTTTCCGTCTCTTAATTCTAATTCTTACCCTATCCTCTCACTCTCTCTCTCTCTCCCCATTCTTAAAGCTCCTATTTACTTGAGTGTGTGCCGGCGCAATGCTTCATAAAGAAAACGTAGCGGTAAGTAGACAATTTCAACTCTCTCTCTCTCTCTCTCTCTCTCTCTCTCTCTCTCTCTCTTTCTCTCATATGATATAAGACCCATTCACACACACACACACATACATACACAAAGATAAAAGTATACTCAAATACATCTAAATTCCCTCTACTACTACTACTACTACTACTACTATTACTACTACTACTTCTACTATTACTACGAGATACAACACAAACCTAACCTTTTGTTCAGTTATACTCTAAGAAATAACAAAAATATATATATATGACCCAAAACTACTAAGCCAGTCAGGTTAGATATAAAAAAAATAACATATGATCTATTTTTTCTGAAGCTAAGATTAATATTAGAGGCGTCGTGTGAGGGAAGTCAGTAATAACGGTAGATTCAGTCCGAGAGTAATGCTGTATGCTGTATGCTGTGTGGTGAATGGTTCTATGCTATATGGTCAATGGTTCTATGCTGCATGGTCTAGTTACAGATGGAGAGCTTGTTTATCTACGTGGGTAATGTTCTATAGTTTTGCTTTCTTCCTTTCCTTTCTCTCTCTCTCTCTGTTTGTTTCTCTATCGCTTAATGCCACGGTTTAGTTACAGATCTATAAATAAAAAGGAAGTATAGTTTGTTTATCTAAGTGAGAAATCTTCAGTACTCAAATGTTTTTCCCTTTCCTTCTTTCCTTCTCTCTCTCTTTCTCTTTATAAAATTTCTTCACTTCATTTTATTCTTCTTCCTTCTTTTTTTAGGGCCTTCAAATTTCAATCACTCACAACTATATCATAATGTTAAAAATACATAACAATTTTGTCACTTTACTCTATTCTTTTTCTCTCTCTCTTTTTTATATTTCACCAGCTCTCTTTACTTTTCTTCTCCTCCTCTTCCTGCATTCAAACCTAAATCTCTCAAAACTTTTCATTGATAACATAAGACTCTAATCTTCTCACTTTGTTTCCTTGTTTTCCTCTCTCTCTTTACAATATTTCACCAGCTCTTCATATTCTTCCTCCTCCTCCTCCTCCTCTTTCATTCAAATCTAAATCTCTCACAACTTCTAAATCAAGGAAAACATAAGACTCTAATTTTCTCATTTTGTTTTCTTCTTTTCCTCTCTCTCTTTACAATATTTCACCAGCTCTTCATATTCTTCCTCCTCCTCCTCCTCCTCCTCTTTCATTCAAATCTAAATCTCTCACAACTTCTAAATCAAGAAAAACATAAGACTCTAATTTTCTCACTTTGTTTTCTTCTTTTCCTCTCTCTTTATAATATTTCTCCAGTTCTCTTTACTCTTCCTCCTCCTCCTCCTCCTCCTTCTGCACTCAAGCCTGTCACAACTTCTAAATCACTGAAAGGATATGGCAGTTTTCTCTACAATTTCTACATGACTTTCCTCGCCACAGACGCCCCTCAAAGCTGCAGTGTACCTTTAGGATACTGTAGATAATGCCCTGTGCGTCACATGATAGATATATAAATAGCAATGATTAAGTAGTTAAGTAGCGTCAATTATGTATCACTAAAGCTAATAGCCTCTTTGCGGGTGAGAAAAAATAATAAATCGATTGGTAATATTAACGGTAGTGGTTTAAACATCTATTATAACGATTACTATGAACATCAGCAGCGTGGTTAATGATTATTACTATTAAAATGAACTCATAAGTGATGGCATACCTGATAATCTCATTTGTAATCTCTCTCACTCTCTCACTCTCTCTCTCTCTCTCTCTCTACCCCAAACCTTGCTCCTGAGAGGGATGGGTGGGGGGACGTGGGTGGGGGGGGTTGGAGGGGGGGCAGGCAGAGTGTTCCTTGAGAGAGTCTGAATCTCGTAGGGACAGGTGATCCTCCTCCCCGCGGTGGTGGTGGTGGTGGTGGTGGTGGCCGTGGTGTGGGTGAGGGTGGTGGTGGTGGTGGTGGGGCTCCTCCATCCCTCCCTCATATGCCTCGGCCTCCTCCAGTAGTGGTTCGCCTGGGGGAGGGAAAGGTAGTGGTGGTAGTAGTAGTAGTAGTAGTAGTAGTAGTAGTAGTAGTAGACAAATATATATGGAAATGTTTCTTCTCTCTCTCTCCTACAATAAAATAAAATAAAATAATACAAAAATAATGTAATCTAACTTGTTTAATGTAAGAAGGGAGTCCAGCCAAGGGCAAAATAAAAGGTGGGAAAAAATAAATGAGGCCCAATGAGGTGTTAGTCTCTGAACAAGTTATAAAGAAGATTGAACCTAACCTAACCTAACTTTTTTTAATGTAGAAAGGGAGTCCGGCACGGAGCAAAATAAAAGATGGTAAAATATAAATAAATAAATAAATAAATAAATAAATAAATAAATAAATAAAAAACACCCAGTTAAAAAATAATCCAACCTAACCTAACCTATTTTTTGTCTAAGAAGGCTAAAAAAAACAACAAAAAGACCCACTGAAATGTCAATCGCTGAAAAAGATACACAAAAAATCAACCTAACCTAACCTAACCTAATAACCAATCTCGTCCTGTCCTCACCTTCATTATTCACGAGGGAGGAGGTGTCAAAGGAGGCGAGGGAGCCAGCGAGGGCCCGGCAGGAGGGTGCCTGGGAGCCGGTACTGGTGCCCCCTGAACTCTGAGTGTCCACTGTGACGTTGGTTGAGTCGCTTGCTGCCGCCACAGTGTCCGTCGACCCCAGACTGTCACACGCCGACCAGCTGCGCATACTTATAGATCGGGATGTGCTGCAGGGTGTGTGTGTGTGTGTGTGTGTGTGTGCGTGTGTGTGTGTGTTTGGATTATGTACACTTGAAAAGGTTTATGGTTCCTTTATTTCATATACTCCAAAAAAAATAAGTGAAAGTCTCCTCTAAGTGTTCTCTACTTGTCTATTTGTTTTGTTATTTTCGTTGTGGTTCTCTCCATCTACTTTCTTCATTCATTTCAATCACATTTTCATTCAATGTACCTATTTTTATCCTTGCTTCACTGACTCTTTTCTCTCTATTTATTTCTGTCTCTCTTTATTTCAGTCAAATCTCTTCTTCATTTACCAGTCTTCCTTTATTCAATAGGCAAATAATACTATGAAAATCTGAGTTCTTTGCCATTTACCTCTATTTCTCTTTATTCTAGTCATAATCTTCTCTACCAGTCTGTATTGTTTTATTCCATATACTCTAACATATAAAAAAATTAAGTGTAAAACAAGTACATATATATAAATCTTGGTTAATTTGTATCTCTCTTGGTTTATGTGTGTGTCTATTTGTCTTAGTATCTCTGTCCATCTCAGTCAGTTTATTTCTGTCTGTCAATCTGTCTATCTCTCACATCCACTCCCTCTCTCTCTCTCTCTCTCTCTCTCTCTCTCTCTCTCACCTTGAAGACTGCCGAGCTGAGCCAATAGACTGGTATGAAATGTTATCAGGATTATCTCGGTGTCTGCTCCTCCTGCCCCCCACCGCCACCCCCACCACCCCGGGCACCCCCACCCTGTGTGCCCTGCTGCGGGGGGCGTGGGGGGTGTACCTGCCGGCCCCCCCTGCACCACCGGGAGGCTCAAAGATGGCGGGGCGGTGACGCACGGCTTCCTCATATGTGGGTGGTACTCCTTGCTGGGGGTGAAGGTACATTAAAGTTACACAAGGTCATATTAAGTAATGTTAGGTGAGGTGAGGTGAGGTGAGGTGAGGTGAAAGTTTGGTTAGGTGAATGTTAAGTTAGGAGCAAAGTAAGGTTAATTTAGGTTAGGTAAAGTTTAGTTAGGTTAGATTAATTCTCTACTTCATCTATTCCCTCCTTCATTACAAACACCTAACCTAACCTGTTGTACCTATCTCCCAACACACTATCTTCCTCTCTTCTCCTCATTACAAACACCATTCCATTCTTTCCTTCACTCCAAACTTAAAACACTGGAACACTATTACATTTGCCTGAAGTACATATATTTTTAAACCCTAACCTAACCTAACCTAACCTAAGGCCCTCACCTCATCAGGGAAGGCGATGAGGGCCACTCTGTCAGGGTCGTGGTCTGGGTGAGGTGGCGGGGCGCTGGCTGGCCGGGGGTGTGTGGGCGGGGGCATGTCCACCACCCCACCGCTGCCACTGTTCCTTAGACGCACCAGTTTAGGGCTGACGGCACGCTGGTACACTGTGGGGAGGTGTTTGGTTAGGTTAGGTTAGGTTAGGTTCAGTTTTTAGTGGTATTTTAGTCTGTTTTTCCTTACTGTGGTGCAATAATGTGTAATAAAGTGATGAGTTGTGAGTGATTGGGAAGGAGTGAAGGTGGTGATTGGCTGATGGGATAATGCTACCTCACTCCCTGCCATGTGACTACAGTAATTCTTTCTCTCGTAAACTGTGGAACTCCCTACCCTACACATACATACACACACACACACTTACAGATGATAGCCTCACATATACACACACATACAAACATACACATACTTCCATACACACATTTACAGAAAAGGGCCACACATACAAACATAAACACATACAAACATATACACACATACCAACATATACACACATACCAACATACACACCTACACACACACACACACACACACTTGCAGATGATAACCTCACATATACACACACACATACAAACATACACACACTTCCATACACACATTTACAGAAGAGGGCCACACATACAAACATAAACACATACCAACATATACACACATACCAACATACACACCTACACACACACACACACACTACAGATGATAGCCTCACATATACACACACATACAAACATACACACTTACAAAAGAGGGCCACACAAACAAACATAAACACATACAAACATATACACACACACATACCAACAAACACACACACACCCACACACTTACAGATGAGGGCCAGCACAATGAGGAGGATGCCGATGACACTCCCAGTGGTGGCGACGAGGATAGTGTGGATGTCCAGGATAGAAGTGTCTCCCCTCAGCGGCTCTGAAGAAAACGGGGGGGGGGGGGGGGATCAGACCAAGTAACAGGGACATGGGGGGCACTCTCTAAGATAACTAACCACACAGGCATTCATTTTCTATTTCCTCCTACTGTTTTTAACCTTCCCTGTAAATATAACCTAACCTAACCTAACCTAACCTAACTTAACAAGAATTCATTTTTTTTACATCTTCCTACTAACTTTAACTCTCCCTATAATTCTAACACACTCTATCTTAACAGGAATTCATTTTTTTTACTCCCTCCTACTGTCTTTACACTTTCCTTCAAATACAACACACATTAACCTACAGAATCAATCTTCATCAACAGAAGCACCAACAATCATTTCACTTCACCCAGACCTCCTCAAATATCCCTAAACAATCAAAACATGCCAACACATCCATCCACCTCCCATCAGCTCCTCACCATCTCTGTACTGGTGGAGGCGGCGACACACAGGCAGAAGGCGGGGTGTCCAGCAGCCGGTGTCCTCCTGGCAGGTCACCACAGAGGGACCCATCAGCTTGTATCCCGACTCACACTGATAGTACACCTGGGAAGGGAAGAATATGTGAAAGGTGTGTAGTGGTATGGTTTGAGGTGAGGGGTTATTGAGGGTTACTTTTAGTGTTTTGGGTTACATTGAGGGATGCAGTGTTGGGTTTGAGTGTCAGGGTGTGTTGTGGGTGTGTGGTGTTTTGAGTGTTGAACTGTTTTGGATAAGTTTGAGTGTATGAGATGGTTTTTTTTATGTGTGTGTGTATTTTGTGTGGTGGTTTAAGTGTTTAGCAAAATGTGGGGTATATTTATAAGTATTGATGACTGTAACACTGTTTTCTTCAGTGTGGGCTGTGGTGGGAAAGTCAGAATTCAAAACTGAATCACAAACTCTTACATTTAAAAATCATAACAAAAAAATAAACAAAAATGTACACTAGTTAAAAGTTGATCATATTTTTTACAAGTTGATACCAGTAAGGGTGCCACTAACCTGTGCCTGTACTGGGAAGGAGGAGGCACTGTCCGAGAGAGTGCCGTGGCGTATGTTAGGGGGCGGCATACAGCTGTAGAACTCCTCTGTAAACCCATTAAAAAAGTAAAGAAAATGTAAGATACAGGAATACTGTTGTCTTTTTTTATTTGTTGATATAAGAGGGAGAAACTTGGCCAAGGGCAACAAAAACAGTGAAAATATAAAGCTATTTTGTCAGTGTTAGGTTAGGTTAGGTTACGTTACATTAAATTAGATAAAAAATTAAGTCACATTAGATTAGGTTAGGTTAGATCAGGTTATGTTAAGTTAGGTTATTTTCCTTGGCTAAACCTCCTACATAATCCTTCCCAAACACACAGACACACACACAATTCTTTTTAAATGTTAGATAAATGGAGATATGGAGACAGGACACTACAAGCCCCACTCGAACCCTGTATAATACAACTAAGTAACACACACACACACACACACACACACACACTCACCACACTTTGGCGACGTTCCCTCCCACACGCCAGCCTTGCAGGTGAGGATGTGTGTGATGCAAGGAGCCAGAGTGTTCCTGTAGCGAGGCCGACACCTGTACGACACCTCAGTCCCCTCTATGGCCCCCTTCGTCGTCACCAGGCCACGCACCAACTTCTGCTCTGTGTAGGACACCTCGGGGGGCACTGGACACAAGTCACCACCTTTGGGGTAGCGGAAGAGGAGTAAGTTCTTCCACTCTTTTAATTTTATATAAGACGGTATAGTAAAAACATATAAACACACAAACACACACATATACGCACCTATCAATTCCTGCAACGGTTCGCAGTGTGGCACCTCCTTCCGCGGCACCCAGACACCCCCCTTCTCGCAGGTGAACTGGTCCGGCCCACTCAGTATGTACCCGGTGTGGCAGACAAACTGAACCCGAGCACTGGCTGGGTACTCCTGGCCATCAAACGACCCGGTGATCTCAAAGTAGTAGCCGTTCATCACTGGCTCTCTGGCGCGGCACCCCTGACTCACTGCAGGGTGCCAATAAATAAGTGATGTTAGTAAATGAATGAAAATAGTAATAATGTTGGGGTGTGAATAAGTAAATGCAGGGGTGTGAATAAAAAAATAATAATAGTAATAAAGTAGGGGTGTGGATATATAAGTGATGATAGTAATAATGTAAGGGTGTCAATAAATAAATGATGGTACTAATGGAGGGGTGTGAATAAATAAATATAGAGAAGAAAGACCAAAATCATTACCCAAAACTCAGACATTTCAAACCTCCCTTTTATACTGAATATTTCCAACGGCCTCTCCCTCTCACTCACCACACTGGGGCAGCTCTCCTTGCCACTCTCCCCGGCGACAAGTGAGGTGGTGCGGCAGGCGTGTGGTGTGTGCGGTGCGAGACGGCAGCAGTCTGTACCCGGCCTCGCACGAGTACTCTGCCACACTGTTCTCCGGGTACCAGGCCTCCCCGCCCTTCCCCACCGCCCCCACCCTCGTGCTGACCCGCCCCGCCCCCAGGTACAGTGGTGGGGACTTGAGCACCTCCACCTTCCCCTGGGCGATGGTGTCAGGCGGCCCACACTGCACAACTGCTGGGGAAAAGGAGTGTTAGTCTTGGAGAAATAATAAAGGGTGGGATTTCCTGTCTCTTATCTACTATTACTACTACTTCTACTATTACTGGATTGGGTAGGGTAGGGTAGGGTAAGATAAGATAAGGTAAGATAAGGTAAGGTAAGGTAAAGTTTGTTAAATTAAGATAGGACAGGGTACATTAGGTAAGATTAAATTAGATTACCACACTACAAAGCCCCCAAAATAACAAAGAATAACCTCCCACCGCCACCACCACCACCACCACCACCACCACACACTCACATCGACAGCGCGGCATCACCAGAAATCCATCAGGGTTACGCCACTCTCCCTTCGGCCCACACACCAGCTTCCAGTGCGTCATGAACCCCCGGGCACACCTCACCGTCACCACCTCCCCCACCAGGTAAGACCGTTTGTTGGGGGACACGTGGCCCTGGGGGATGTGTAGGCTGGCACACCTCTCTGCAACGGTGTGTAATAATTGTAATAAGGAAACAAGATCACACACACAGGATAGAAAAAAGGATAGGGGATTTGATTTCTTTCTTTATTTATTCATTTTTTGCAGATTGGATGTGAGAGAGAGAGAGAGAGAGAGAGAGAGAGAGAGAGAGAGAGAGAGAGAGAGAGTAAACTTGATGGATATGAGCAAAAGAGTAAAGCAAAAGAAGGGAAAAATGAAGAAAGATTTAGAGATGACAAGAAAAAGGAATAAGAAAGAAATGAAGAGAAATATTTACAAATGATAAAATATTAGAGAAAGGAAAAAATGAAAAAAAGGGGGAAAGGCAAGATATATAATTCATTAAGTACAAAATTTCTCAACCATTAAAACTTGAAAAAATAATAAAAAATAATAATAATAACAAAACTAGTAATAAGGATATTTCATCATTATTTTTTTCCCATCACCACCATCATTACCTGCAGACATGTTAGTACGCGTTGAGATCAAGTTCACCTCATCATCACCATCAACAGCCGTCACCACCGCCACCGCCACCATCATCACCACCACTGCCATCACTGCTGAGCTGCCCATCATTGTAGCTACTCTGAAAACAACACATTTACTGAGTTTCCCATCAGAGAGCAGACATTCTTCTAGCATTTATTTTTTTTACTTTCTTTTATTCCACTTCCATGTTCATAAAGGAAGAGGTAGAGATTGTTAAGTCACACACCCATGGCACCTGCACAGCCACACACCTCACAACACCAAACCTAACCTATATAGAATTGTGTATATATAGCCATTTCTCCCCAACTAAGCCTTGAGAAACACTAACCCAACACTGCCTCACATAAAACACACACCTTAATCTAACCTATAATATAAAATTGCATATGTTCAACCATTTCTCCCCAATATAAGCCTCGAGAAACACAAATTCAACCCTATCGCACACAACACACATCCCTCAAACCTAACCTAACCACCTATAATATAAAATTCCGTATATACAGCCATTTCTCCTCAAAATAAGCTTTGAGAAACCCTAACTCAAAACTGCCCCACACAACACACACACCCTACCCTAACCTAACCATCTATAGTATGAAAGTACGTATGTATAGCCATTTCTCCTTAACATACGCCTTGAAATATAGTAACTCTACACATCTCACACAACACACACACCCTAACCACCTGTAGAACACAATTACGTATGTACACCCATTTCCCCTTAATATAAGACACCTCACTTAACACACTGACAGATTACATTGCAGTATCACTATCTTCCTCTGAGGCATTGAGGTGCAGCGCCACAAACCCATTAAAAAGCTAAATATTCCCCTGCACAGTGCAATACAACACAACAACACAGGAAAAGGACAGACTCATTCACTGCATAAAGATAAGACGCAGCCAAACAAAGGTGTCCCCCAGCTCACCTTATTTCAGTGTTGCAGGGTCACGCTGGCATCATTCAGTGTGAGGGCATGGTGGGGGTGTGTGTGTGAGTGTGTGAGGCAGTGTGATGGAGCTAAGGTAAGGCGGGATCAGCTGTCTTCATCACCCTCTCCTCACTGACGCCTTCTCTTGTTGACATCAATGGCGTCGTCTGCTTCACTGCGGATTTACTCTCATTCTCACTCCTGTTACTCTCACCCTTATTATACTTCATCTCTCATCTTGTTTCAGTTCATTTTTGCTTATTTGTTAACTTCAATGGTGAATGTGTTATTTTCTAGTGTCTCTGTGGTGTGTAGGCTTTCCCCTCACCACCACTTGCCCCACCAAACACAGGAGGGCGGGAAGTTCAAGGTGTGCTGAATTAAAACATTATAGTCATCAAGGATATTATAACTATAACCCTTAGTGGTCACCCAGCCAGCCTGCAGCCTTCACCCTTCCCCCTGTCATGCTCCTCCTGACACTCCTCACACGATCTGATACCCGCACAGCTCCTGAAATGGGTGCAAAAAGTGAGATAGCTCTAAAAGTAAGGTAGCTGTGATTCAAGTGAGGGTAGCCGTGTGTAGGGGGAATTCTGGCTCTCTAATAGTCGTGATGAGAGAGCAAAGCATTTTTTAATACGAATATTAGTTTGGCTACTCAAAAGTCACCCCCTTCGTCCTATATCGCAACCCCCCCCCCCCTCTCTCTCTCTCTCTC